>VWYK01128113.1:0-10853 GCA_013399775.1 Semnornis frantzii | reverse complement strand
CCAGCAGTTCCATGTCTCTCTTCTGTTGAGGGCACCAGCACTGGACACAGCACTTTGGATGAGGTCTCCGCAGAGCAGAGCAGAGGGGCAGAATCCCTTCCCTTCTTCTCTGGCCAAGCTGCTTTTGTTGCAGCCCAGGCTACCACTGGCCTTCTGGGCTGCAAGTGCCCATTGCTGGCTCATGTCCTGCTTCTCATCCACTAGCACCCCTATATCCTTTCCTACTGGGCTGCTCTCATTCTCTTCATCCCCCAGCCTGGATTGATATTGAGGATTGCCCCGATACAGGTGCAGAACCTTGCACTTTGCCTTATTGAACCTCCTCAGATTCTCCTCAGCCCAGGTCTCCAGCGTGTCCAGATCCCAAGCATCATTTCTTTTGGCTTTGGAAAACAAAACAAACCAACTAACCAAACAAAACCCCAAAACAAACACAAAAACCCAACAAACAACAATCAAATCAATTTATTCGTTCAGTTCTATTTGCAACCTCAGCCAATAGTCCTAACTTCCATATGTCTGCAGAGGCAAACACTGCTTTAAAGGTGGGTGCTTCTAACTGGGAGAGATGTCAGGAGTCCTCCTTACAAGACAGCTTACTCAGAGCTGGCATATGATTAGTGAGGTCCTTACATAGTCAAACCGGAAATTCAGAGTGCCTCAAAACACTGTGGGGAAAGCATTAATGAAGGTGGCTGCAGCAGCCCTCATCTTTTCTCCAGTAATTCCTCTCAAGGTTATTATGGGTTAGTTGGCTGATAAAAGGATGCCATTGCAGTTCACCTCTCTGACACAGACTGGATCAATTTGTGCAACTTTTGTTTTGGTATCTTGTAGTGTAGGCAGATAAAAACAGTTATTCAGTGTATTTTCCTTTCAATGTCAGGGATGTGGCTTTCATTCTCACTCCACACCAAATCACACTCAATCTTGAAACCCTAATTCACACAGGTGAAGATTAGACTTGACCCATTGTTTTGGCTTTTTAAGCACTTGCCTTTGTATCTATTGTCTGTCAAGTTTTCCTGTATCTATTCAGTATCATCCCCCTGACATGGCTGGTTAAAACTTGGTTGTGTGTGCCTGGGCTAGAGGGAGTGGAAATCAAGAGAAATACTTCCAGACTCCTTTTAAAAACAAAGACAAATGTAACAAATGAACTCTTCCATATTTTTCTGTGACCTATATTCATCACAAATCCCTCAACACTGGTTTATCTGGTGATTTTATCTGGTATTTTCTATCTTTTTTGTTTGTTTTGGTTTGGTTTGTTTTTTTTTGTTCAGAGTTAATATTTGGTAAGATATTTCATAATACGAACTTCCTGATTCCTTTATTCAAAGCTTCCTTGCAACTGGTGATGATTTTAACTGCAAGTATTTGAAGATTATAAAATACCTTGAAAATTAGCAGGACTGCTTTGAAAAACTGCCATTTGGAAAATAAATAAATAAGACAGATAGGTAGGTAGGTAGACAGATAGATAGATAGATAGATAGATAGATAGATAGATAGATAGATAGATAGATAGATAGAAAGAAAATGTGTGTGTGTATATATATCCTTTAAAGGGAGAAGGGTTTTACTGTTTCTTCATGCTCTTCATAAAATTTTAGCCTTCAGCATCACTAACTGAATTGCAGATGAACCTCACTTTCATAGATTCACAGATTGACAGATTGCATTGGGTTGGAAAAGAACACCTAAGGTCACCCTGTCCAAGCCCCCTGCACGCAGCAGGGACATCTCCAGCTAGAGCAGGCTGCCCAGCAAGGCTGATCTTCAATGTCTCCAGGAAGGGGGCATCCCCTGCATCTCTGTGCAGCCTGTCACACTATTTCACCACTCTCATTGTGCATAATTTCCTCCTGATGTCCAACCTGAATCTCCACTGCTCCAGTTTCAAACCATTGCCCCTTGTTCTATCACCACAGGCTCTTCTGAGCAGTCTCTCCTCAGCCTTCCTGTAGGTCCCCTTCAGATATCAAAATGTATCTCTAAAGCCTCTACAAATCCTTATGTTCTCCAGGCTGAGTAGCTCCAATTCTTTCAGCCTTTCTTCATAGGAGTGGTGCTCCAGCTCTTTGATCATCTTGGGTGCCTTCTTGGTTGCTTTTGTGTTGTCTTTTAACTACAATCTACTGGCAAATACTTTTGGAGAGAGCAGCAACCCATAATGATGTTCAGTTGAAACAAGTGATTCTTGGCTCGCTGAAAACCAGAAGGAAAATAATGGCATACAAGTTGTCTTTGTTCAGGAGCAGCAAGCAAAGATTGGGTATAATTGGACAGTTTTGAATCAATGAAATGGTTCACTTTGTCATGCATCTTGGCAAAAAGTCAAGTTTCCTGTGTAAGAAAACTCAGGATCAGAAGGCTTCTAGACTAAGATAATTATTTTCTTTAAGTTGGTGTGTTCTGGGATGGAACAGGATAACTTTGATCTTTCCATTTGAAATGTATTCCATTTCAGTCTCCTCACTCTTCTGAAATATGAGGGAAAAAAGCTTCACTTCCCTTTGCAAGAAGAGCAGCACTAAATTTAAACATCTATTTCAGAAGTGTATTACAGGAATAAATAGTTGTGAATTACCAGATTTTGCTGCCATGTAGCTGCAGTTGCTTGAGTCCATTGATAGAATGAGAGGCTGGTAAGACAAAGGCTCCTAGATTTTATTTTGTATGACATCATGGATTTCTGTTTCTGAGTCCTCTGCTTCTTTTCATTCTCTCCTCCTTTCTGCACATCCCTTCAATACCCTTTCAGTATTTCCCAGAGCTGATAATTACATCCTATTAGATAGGTTTTTCCCATTCCCTAGTAATGCTGATCCTTGAATCCGATGGGTGTGACACTGCAGCTGTGAATTTCATTAGATAATACTGAGTCCTGTTTTTATCCAGCTGTTCTCACAATTTGTGTATTGTTCAGATGCTTGATATTTTTCTAGATGTCTGATTGTGATGAAGAATCTGCAACAGAATCATCACAGAATCATACCATCATAGAATGGCTTAGGTTGGAAGGGACCTCAGAGGTCATCTCCTCCAACTCCCTTGCCATAGACAAGGACACCTCTCAACTAGACTCAGCTGATCAAGGCCTCATCCAATCTTTAGCACCACCAGGAAGGAGACATCCACAACCTTCCTGGGTAGCCTGTTCTAGAGTCTCACTACCTTCATACTGAAGAATTTCTTCCTAAGATCCAGTCTAACCCTGCTCTCCCTCAGCTTTAAACCATTCCCCCTTGTCCTGTCTCTAGACACTCTTATGAAAAGTCTCTCTGCAGCCTTCCTGTAGGATCCCTTCAGGTATTGGAAGGCAGTTCTAAGGTTCCCCAAGAGTTTTCTCTTCTCCAAGCTGAACACCTCCAGTCCCTCAGCCTGTGCTCTTAGCAAAGGTGCTCCAACCATAAGCCAACATAAGTTGTTTTTAAATCTCTATTTAGAAATCTGCAGGAAAGTGCTATGAAGCAGGAAAGAAAATTAAAAAAAAAAAAAAAGGAAAAAAAAAAGGGGTCAGAGAAGATTTAGATGCTTGAGAAATATATTTTGAGGTAATTTTTTTTTTTTTAATGGAAGCTCAGCTATTGACAGTGGAGGAGTGAGCTGCCACAGGTTTATTTCTAAGTTGCGGGGATTCAGTTGCAATATGGATCAAAGGAAACTCTTTCTTTGAAGAAGAATGGATGAGGAATTGCTGACAGGAGAGTGTCCTGCTGCAAAGCGTTTCTTGATGATCTCTAATGAATTTAATAAATGAGGAATAAATCTTGAGATACTTCACACAGGAGGAAAAAGGCAAAGTCATCTCCAAGCAGCAGGAGAGACTCTGGAGAGAGTCTCTCACTCTTCACATCAGAGCTACTTACGAGGGAGAGAAAGAAAAAATTAGAGGTATTAGGAGAGTTGTCAAGGATGTAACAGATGGACATTGACAGGGGTGTAACTTTAGGAAGGGACAGGGAATTTCTGCTCCTTCCTGACAGTAACAACAGATCCTAAACCACACCCTCTCTTGTATTGAGACTATGATTTGTGTCCCTCAGACCTACTGCAAGCAAATTTTCCTCTTTGAAATGTTAAAGCAAGTTCTTCCAGTCATGCTGTAACTCATTTTTGATAGTTTCATGCACAGTTGTCCAAATCTAATGAATTTAGGTGCTTCTTCATTCAGGACCTGTTGAGTGGCTGCATGTAAATTCAAATACGACATCATGGAATTCAGCTCTCTGAACCACTCAAGGGTAAGCTACAAAGGAAAAAAGAATCATTTAGAGCACAATGTTGAGAATATTATTGAATAAAATATTACAGTAGAGAATTTGAAGGATCTGAAGCTGAAAGTTTTCTTAAATAGCATGGACGAAGATTATGTTCTGTGAGAACAGACTATTTAATGAATAATACTGAGCCCACTGAGTCCAGGAAGGTGACTGTTTGAATCTCATACACTGTCAAGGGAAATGGCATACTCCAGCCTTAGGAAATAAGGTCTCATTATGATGATTTCTGTCAGTTTCAAAAGCTGGCAAATACATAAACATGCAAATATACATCTGTGTGGGTGTGTATGTCAGCTAAAAGTTCATATGGTACACAGAATCACACAGCGTGGATCAGGTTAGAAGAGACCTCAGAGATTATCTACTCCAACATCACAGCCATAGGCAGGGGTACTACTCAACTAGACTCAGATGCTCAAGGCCTCATCTGACCTGGCCCTGAACACCCCCAGAAGAAGCATCCACAGCCTACCTGGGCAGCCTATTCCAAAGTCTCACCACCCTCATACTGAAGAGCTTTATCCTCAGATCCAGTATAACACTGCTCTCTCTCAGCTTCAGACCTTTCCCCTTGTTCTGTCTCTAGACATCCTGATAAAAAGTCCCTCTGCAGCCTTCCTGTAGGACCCCTTCAGGTACTGGAAGGCAGCTCTAAGGTACCCCCAGAGTCTTCTCCAGGTTGAACACCCCCAGCTCCCTCAGCCTATCCTCATAACAGAGGTGCTCCAGCCTTTGGATCACCTTTGTGGCCTCCTCTGGACTCACTCCAGCAGCTCTGTATCTTTTTTTATGCTGAGGACACCAAAGCTGGATGGAGTATTTGAGGTGGGGTCTCACCAAGGTAGAGTAAAGGGGCAGAATCCCCTCTTTTGCCCTGCTGGCCACACTCCTCTGGATGCAGCCTAGGACGGGGTTTGCCTTCTGGGCTGCACAAGTGCACTGCTGGCTCATGTGTGGTAACCTAGAAACCAGATGATCCTTGAGGTCACTTCCAACCTAGGTACTCTACTCTGTGAAACTTTCTTAAATGAGAAGCAGATGATTCAAATTCCCTCCTTTTCTACTCATCTAAAATCTTAGTGCTTGATGCATTTTTTCATCTTTCTTGAATTCATTCGGAGTTTTTTTTTAATGGGCTTTGGCTTATTTTCATCATGCAAAAGAGGAATTTAAAGTAATATCTGCTTGCCTATTCCTTTGTTTCCTATTGGCCTCACTGAGGTTGATTGTTCTCATGTTTTGTTTCCCAAGAAATGCTTGAAGCAGACAGATAGCCCTGCAACCTCTAGTCATATATGGGGCAAAAGGAGATGTTGATAAGAAGTTTACTCCTGCTTATTTCTGCACCAAGTCTGGGCAAGGAAAAGCATAGAGCAGAATGTTTTATTTTCTGCAGTTCAACAATTTCCAGCAGAAAGAATTGCATGCAGGAGTCCTATCATAGAAAGGAAGAGATGAAAGGGTCTGCAGGACATCAGAAGGGTCCCAAAAGGGTAATAGAATCACAGAGTCATAGAATGGTAGGGTTGGAAGGGACCTCAAGCATCATCTAGTTCCAACCCCCTGCCATAGGCAGGGACACCTCCCACTAGGACAGGTTACTCAAGGCCTCCTCCAACCTGGCCTTGAACACCTCCAGGGAGGGAGCAATCAATTCTAATCAATTCTATCTGAGTAGTATTAATTCTGTCTGGGTAGTTCTAGAAAGTCTTGTGTCTGTGCTGGCCTGAAATAATTCTAACAGTGGAGACATCTCTGTTGTCTTTCATAGTGCTTCCCTATCCTGGGTGTTGAGAAGTTTCCCTGGTATCTAGCCTGAATCTTAATTGCTGCAATTTAGCACATTTCTTTTTGTCCTATCCGTCATTGTTATTGAGAACAGGTTATTTCCTTACTCTCTTCAAGCAGCTTTTCATACATTTGAAGGCTATTATGGTGTTCCATCTCAGCTGTCTCCTCTCTAGCCTAATTCTTTCAAGCTTTCTCGCAGCTCCTGTTCTCTAGGCTCTGGTCATGTTGCTCCCCTCGCATTTCTCTCAAACGCCTTGTCTTCCTGGAGTGCAATGTCCAATTTTATACTTGCTTTTCCTACTGAGGCTTTATTAATTCTGAGCACAAGGGAAGAATTGCCTCACAGTTTTTGCAGGCTTTGTACATTGCAATATGCTGTGAGCAGATGCCGACTCATGGTGTCACCCTGAACCACGCTGAAGCGTGGAGGCTGGCGCGAAAGCTAGGCTGCTAAACAGAAGACAAGTCTTGAGCCTTTTACTCTCTCACTTATCTATTAGGTAAATGTGATCAAAGTTTAATGAAGTTTGATCAATTAAAAAGTGTAAAAAGTCCTTATGCTGAAGAAAAGCAAGTTTGCTGGTTAGCACTAGAAGATTCACAGAGTCACAGAAGGGTTTGGTTTGGAAGGGACGTTAATGGTCACCCAGTTTCAATCCCTTGCCATGGGCAGGGACACCTCCCACTGGACCAGGCTGCTCAAGGCCTCATCCAGGCTGGCCTTGAACACCTCCCAGCAGGGGGCATCTACAACCTCCCTGGGCAACTTGTTCCAGTGTCTCATCACCCTCATTGGAATGAATTTCTGCCTCATCTCCAGTGTAAACCTGCCTTCCTCAAGCTTCAGTCCATTCCCTCTCATGCTATCGCTACAAGCCCTTGGACAAAGTCCCTCCCCAACTCTGTTATAACCTCCTTCGGGTACTGGGAGGCTGCTCTAAAGTCTTTCCAGAGTCTTCTCCAGCCTGAACAGCCCCAGCCCTCTCAGGCTGTCCTCATAGGAGAGGTTCTCTGGCCCTCTGATCATCCTTGTGGCCACCTCTGGACCCACTTCTGGAGCTCCACGTCCTTGTGCTAGGGGCACCAGATCTGGATGCAGTACTACAGGTAAGGTCTTAGGAGAACAGAGTAGAGGAGCAGAAGCCCCTCTCTTGTCCTGCTGCTTTGGAGGCAGCCTGGGATATCAGTGACCAACATTTTGTAGATTCATAGAATGGTTTGGGTTGGAGAAGACCTCAAATGTCTTCCAGTTCAGACCCCTCTGCCATGGACAGGGACTCCTCCCCCTAGGTTAAGTTGTTCATTTGCTGATTTCGGAGTGCTTGACTCGTCTTATTCAGCAGACACTGGAAATGTGCTGCTCTTTCTTATCAGAAGAGAAATCCTGCCTTGTAGATTCATGACCAGGTTTGTCTTGATGCCCTGGGTTTTGTCACTGCTTGTGTTTGCAAGTCACCTAAGGCAGAACATTTCCTAATGTGGTTTATGAATCTATAGCTGACCATTGATGAAATATCTACTTATCTTATCACAGTGACCGAGAACCTCAGTGGACAGCAGTTTGCCATTTTCATATCAAGAGGTTAAATTAGAGATCCTAAATAAATGAACACAAACTTCACTGTTCTTCACCACCTGGGTCTGTACTGAGCAGCGACGCAGGAATTCCCTGCTGCTTCTCATATTTGCAAGCAGCATTTACCCCAGCTGTGGCAGCACTGGAAAGGAAGAAGCAAACTTCTTCAAATGCATAATTAGAATTTTCCTTCTGGAAATCTAATCTTGTGAATCTGCTTATCTCTGAGCTTATTCAGTGGAAGAAAGACTTTACTGTATTGCTTACACAATATAAATCTCCTCTGATGAAAAAAAAAATGAAAGAAGGGGAAACTAACAATGATACATTTTAATGATAGAGTCATAGAAGGGCTTAGGTTGAAAGGAACTGCAAAAATCATCTATTCCAACCTCTCTGCCATGGGCAAGGACACCTCTCAGCTAGACTCAGTTGAACAAGGCCTCATCCAACCTGGCCTTGAACACATCTAGGGAGGAAGCATCTGCAACCTCCCTGGGCAATCTGTTCCAGAGTCTCATATAAGTCTCATAGTCTTCATACTAAAGATTTTTTTCCTAAGATCCAGTCTAACCCTGCTCTCCCCCAGCTTCAAACCATTCCCCCTTCTCCTGTCTCTACACACCCTTATGAAAAGTCCCTCTGCAGCCTTTCTGTAAGATCCCTTCAGGCAGCTCTAAGGTCCCCCTGGAGTCTTCTCTTCTGCAGGCTGCACACCCCCAGGTCCCTCAGTCTGTCCTCATAGCAGAGGTGCTCCAAACCTTGGATCATCTTTGTGGCCTCCTCTGGCCTCTCTCCAACAGCTCTGTGTCCTCCTTATGCTGGGGACACCAGAACTGGATGCAGTATTGGAGGTGGAGTCTTGGCAGAGGAAAGAGGAAAAATCATCTCTCTTGAAAAACTTTTTTATATGCTGAGCTGTGTAACTGAAGCTCATCTTGACTTAGGGAAGTTCCTTTAGAAGTTTTTTAAGGTTGTTATATTATTTCCCCCTGTGTGATTCAATAGTGCATTACTAGTTAAACATAATTATGCGGGATATTCAATAGTACATTGCTAGTTAAATATCATTAGATTATGCTGAATATAGATCCAGGGTTCTGAAGTAATTCCAGAAGGACCAAATGCACTTCTGGGATATGGTGTATATCTAATGGATATTTATTTTAATGGCATAAACATAGCTCTAAATCTGGTTTTGCATTAATGATAAATTGATCATTACTGTGAGGCAGATGAGAATAAAAACCATGGCTTCTAATAATTTATAGTCTCTATTGATTTTCCTGGAATATTTTAACACTAAGGTAGCATCCAGGCCTTTGGCTTGTGGAAATGATAGAATCATAGAATGCTTTGGGTTGGAAGGGACCTCCAAAGGTCACCTAGTCCAACCTTCTTGCAATGAGCAGGAATGTCTTCCACTGGATCATTCAATTAAGGTCAGTGGGATGTTGGCTGAAACTATCAAGCAACCTGTCCTTCAACTCTCAGTTTCTGGCTTTCAGCCCCAGGATGCCTATGGGAGCTGGGAAGTGAGTGGCAAGATGAGCATTGCTCTTTTGTAGGTTGTTAATCACAAACCGTTAGTGTGGTTGCAATTCTAGCAGAGCCATTCCCTCATAGCCAAACAAAGGCTGCTCATTGTCCCATGCAGTGTGAGAGCCAAAACTGCTTTATGCTACAATGGGAAGGGAAAGAACAGGAATTAGATTAGATTATGTGATTGAAGGCAGGCATCTCCTCCTTCACACAACAAAACGTACACTATGTGCCCAAGGAATTGCCTGGATGGTACAAAGGGTCAATGGCTCCATGTCTGGGTGGAGGCAGTACTGGCACCAGTGCTGTTCAGTATCTTCAGCAGTGCTATAGACAGTGAGACTTGGACATTCTCAGCAAATGTGCAGTTGGTAAGACTGAAGAATGGGATGGGTGCCATCCAGAGGGACCTGGGCAGGCTGCAGAGATAGGCTGAGGAGAATATGGTGAGGTTCAATATGGCAAAGTGCCAGGTTCTGCACTTAGGTCAGGGCAATTGTCAATGTCAGCATAGGCTGAGGGATGATGATATTGAGAGCAGCCCTGCAGAAAATGACTTGGGGGTGCTGGTACATGAGGAGCTGGACATGAGCCAGCAATGGGCACTTGCAGCCCAGAAGGGCAATGGCAGCCTGGGCTGCATCAAAAGCAGCTGGACCAGCAGGTCAAGAGAGGTGATTCTGCCCATCTCCTCTGCTGAGACCTCACCTGCAGCACCGTGCCCAGCCCCTCAAGTCAAGAGAGACATGGACCTGCTGGAGGGGGTCCAGAGGAAGCCAGCAAGATGATCAGAGGGCTGGAGAACCTGTCCTATGAAGGCAGGCTGAGAGAATTGGGGCTGTTCAGACTGGAGAAGAGAAGGCTCCACGGGAGACCTTAGAGCTGCATTTCAGTATCTGAAGGGGACCCACAGGAAGGCTGGGGAGAGAGAATTTAGAAGGGCCTGTGGTGGCAGGATGAGAGCCAGTGGTTTGACAGTGGAGCAGGGGAGATTTAGGTTGGACATCAGGAGGAAGTTCTGCACAATGAGAGTGGTGAGACACTGGAACAGGTTGTGGTTGAGGCCCTGTCCCTGCATTCCTCCTTCATTAAAAACAAGGTGAAAGCTTTTGGGGCATTGCTTAGAGCAGGAGTTGTACTGAGTTAAGTGCCCTCACTTGAGCTGTAGGAAGTCACTAATTTTAGATTCAGAGTCAGTTTTGTAAAGAAAGTATTTGAAAGGATTTGTTCAACCCCAAATAAAAAAACAGTGCCAAAGAAAAGACATTTAATTTTTTTGTAAACCAAGACAACAAAGAGCTCTGAGAGGGAACATTGTTTAAAAAAACTAAATAATTTTCTAATGTGCTTCTTCCATTTTCATAGTCTGCTGCCTTTATTTTGCACTGCAAACAACTTGAGACCTTTTTCTGTTGCCAAAAAAAAAAAAAAGAAAGAAAGTTTCACTGCAAGTTTTTTTTTTCTTGGCTCCACTGCTCTCTAAGGCACTCTGATATATCTGGATAAGAACAGCTACACTAGGACTGTGGTTTAGTTATTTTTTGGTTTTTGTTTTTTTTCCTTTATTATTTTAAATAAAGCAGCTTATACAATACCAACTCCACTAACCAAACAACAGTTCTGTGAGAGGCGGGGATATTCATAGAGTCATAGAA
>VWYK01128110.1:0-12503 GCA_013399775.1 Semnornis frantzii | reverse complement strand
TGCTTGTATACACCCAGCAAGGATCTACTCAGCAGTCATGAAAGCTGTTTGTGGTTTGGGAGACAAAGAGCCAAATGCTAAAAATAATGAGTTGTGACTAATTTTTGCAATCATCAAACATTACTGGAAATTATGGCTGGGTTTCCACTGTTACGACAGTATTGGCTGTTTTGTCATAACGTAGTAACAGCTCTCTTGTCATAGCAAACACAAATATTGCTTCATATTCTTTACAGATCATCAATCAATTAATTGTAAATAATGAACATTTCATAAGAATCTGGAGAACTGATTTTCAGAAGTGGTCAGGACCTGTAAATCTCATGAAAATCAACAGTTGCATTGCTGAGCTTGCAGAACTGTGACCTCTAAGGGTCTTTATGCCTGACTTAGTTGTTGATTTTAAAGCTGTTGTATTTGATAAGTAGATTGCTTGGAAAGAGCAATTTAGCAAACACTCAACATATTTAATCTTTAATTTGATAGCTATCTTTAGATTTTTCTAACAAGAAAATATGTTGTGAGTTTTGGGGATGTTTGATAAAAGAGACATTCTTTTTTATGACTGCATATATGTCCCTACTAATAGACCAGAGTAGTATTTGCTTGAGAAAAATTCTGCCACAATTCCTCCAGTGATAACAAAGAATGTCCCGTAGAGTTGGATGTTAGTATGCAAACATTACTTTCTAAACAAATAAAGCACTGAGAAAGTTGGACAGAATGTCAGACTTGGTGTTTCATTAAGATGCTTACAAACAGAATAGCCTCTGCTATATTGTGTGATATATGAACAATAATGAACCTTCAAAATTCTATGTGAATTCTTATGTGAATTGGTGACTCTGAGGTAGTTTCATGGGTGCCTGTTTCTGGTGTCACTAATTGATACCTTGTTCTCATTAACAGCATTTTGTTGTGTCATTTTTTAAACTTCTATCATCTGGAAATATAATGCAGCAAAGGAAATTTGCCAGCTTTGCATAAATTAATACTGCTTGAGGCAGCCTCAGCCTCAGCCTGTCCCAAGAGGCAAGAAGCATGGTGTTACTCCAAAGAACATGATGGAGTAGCATTTCTTTCAGTAGTTGCCAAATTAAGCTTGTATACAAGTTTCTAGATTTTCAGTGTCATAGATTGGCAGTATACTTAGTGCAGTGTATAGTTAGGTGTACTGAAATTAGTAGATAATAAATCATATATAATGTCCATGTGTTTCTAATGTATATAGGTAATATATAGAAATGTGTGGTTAAGAAAGGGACAGATGCACAGAGATTTAAGAATCCTGTGCAGATTTTCATTATTCGGCTCTCTCCACAGTCCTTAAATTATCTTCTTAGAGTAGCACATGCTGATACAATGACCATACAAGAAGGACCACATCACTGAACAGAAGCAGTTTTTGCAAGGAATTTGCAAAACTGTAGAAAACAAAACCAACCATAAGGACTGTCCTATTGGAGGTGGTGTAATGCTGGGGTTAAATTAGCTTTTGACACTGTAAAGTGAGAAAAAAAAAATTGTTTAAGCATCATCATATCATACGACAGAAGCCAAAGTGAGCTTTTGTTTCAGATTATATTCTAAGGATTTGAAAATGAAGATGAGTGAAATATATTTAAACCAGCAAACATCCACTCAGTGATTTTTTTTTGGCCCATTACATAAGAATAAGACTTATATGCATCCTATTCACAGTTTGGTCATTTTCCTGAATGATTTTTCTGTTGCTCCTTTTAATTCCTTTTTTCCCCTGTTTTCTTTATAAATTGTTTTTCTGTTCAAAACCTTCAATGTCTAAAGTGCTGTAACACTTGATGATGTTCATTTTGATGACACTACTGAAAAAGAATCAACATTTCCTCATTATAGAATCATAGAATAGTAAGGTTGGAAGGGACCTCAAAGATCATCTAGTTCCAACCCCATGCCATAGGCAAGGACACCTCCCACTAGAACAGGTCACTCAAGGCCTCGTCCAATCTGGCCTTGAACACTCCCAGGGAGGGAGCAGCCACAACCTCCCTGGGCAACCTGTGCCAGTGTCTCACCACCCTCACTGCAAAGAACTTCCTCCTAACATAATAGTTACAGGCTTTTTTCAGATGAAATGGTACTTGCTTTACATTAGCCCTGGCTGTGGTCAGTCTTTGATCTTAGCCTTTTCACAGCAGAAACAAAGGGGATTGTTGAACAATACTCCTTTGGTTGTGCTAGGAAAACAGTGAAGCAAGGCAGCATCCCCCATTCTGATAAGGGAAGAGGGAGAACTTCATGAAAAACAACTGCATACTTCATTTTAGAGAACCATGGTAACTTCACCTCATGTCAGAACGCAGTTGGTTCATTAGGAGCCACAAGGAAATACTGCCAGGAAGTTAGCAATTAGTCCTTTGTACAGTTATGCAAAATCTGTGTTTACATCTGCAGCACAAGTAGAGGTACAAATAGATTTTATCCCCAGAAGTGCTGGGCACTTGCTCAGTGTCTGCCTGCAGTTTCAGCCTGGGTCACAGCAAACTAATCCACAGGGGCAATTAAATGGGAAGAAGTCAGTCCGGAAAGGAGGAGAAATGGTAGTTTTTTTATGTTATTCTTTCTTAAGTATCAGTTGTTTAAGGGATAATTTTCAAGGGGTCGGATGTTTTTATTTCATTTCTAAGAAGAAACTTTCACTGAGCAAAGTGAGAGACCAAAATCTGTGTAGTAGTGTAATAGTAACCTCAGTTTATCAGTGCTAGGATTTTACTTTGCCATTGGAGGTAGCACAGGTATTGTTGATATGCTGAGGATTTGAGACTTCTCCCCACCATGGTCAGCTCCATTCCTTGTGACTTTACCTTCACTTTAACTGTGTGCTTATTCTTCCATTGCAGATGAATGTACAGTTTGCAGGACTATGTAGGAAAAGACCACTGAGCCCACAGATGGTATGTAGGAGCAGTTCAAAAAATTGACTTCATGCAGAAAGCCAAACCTTGCAATTATCTATCATATGAATAACACCCAATCACAGAACTTGGCTTGGCAATGTCAGATTCAAGTTGTAAGATTCAAGAAGCCCGATCTTAAAATCCTAGGATGCTAAAATGACACTAACACGTTAATCAATAGATAATACTCAGGTGGTCTTTAAATTTACCCTGAATTTCCTTTAAAGTTAGAAACAAATAACCGATTTAAAAAATTTAATTATCATTAGGCAGCATAAAAAAAGTAAATTAACATCTATAAAAACTGCTCTCTAAGATCTCAAGATAGAATTGATGTTTCTATAATCCACGGTCAAAAATGAAGTGATCTTACTGACTGCTCGAAGTGAAAATCTGACTCCACCAAGGCTTCTGAGAATATTTTTTCACTTGAACAGGGCCAGAATTACAGTCTTGGTGTTTTATTTAGAGGTGGACCAAAGCCCTATCTCTGTAAAAAAGCTGAGCTCTGAATTTCTGCAAATACCTCAGTGCAATTTCATGTCACATGTACATACTGAACCTACACCTAGAACCCACATCCCAGACAGGTACAACCAGGTGTAATTTATGTTAACCACCAGTGCTCTGCAGATGACCATGCCTGACTCCCTCAGAGGTTATGGAGCATTGACAAGGGAGTTCCTTGAACTAAGCTTTGGACTTCTGTTTGTTGTTTTGCATGCGATAGCTGTTTTGCTACTCCTCTGTGAACCACTTTGTGATTGCATTCAGTAGTCTCGGTTGTAAAAGGAATTGTCAAGGTCACGTGCATAATGTAAAGGAAAAAAACAGCCAAAGTTTTTATATTCTGTAGCATGAGGATTTTCAGGGATGTATTTGTTTTCTCAAAAATGCATTTAGTAGGTAGGATTGTTTATGAATTTAAGTCTAAACACTGACAGAGTAAGACGTGTCTCTGATAAGTTGTGGATGCCTCATCCCTGGAAGTGTTCAAGGTCAGGCTGGGTGAGACTTTAGGCAACCTGATGCAATGAAAGCCTCTCTGCCCGTATCAGGAGGGTTGGACCAGATGATATTTAAAATGTCTCTTCCAACCCAAACAATTCTGTGATTGTGTAATTCTGTGAGTATCTTGTGGGGTAAGTTCCTGCCACATGCTATTCCTGAACTGCCTTCAATATAACCTGAAACAGCAGTGTTTCCTAGAGAGGAGTAGCACCTCCCCACTAGAGAAATCACCAGCAGTGGAACAGATTTTACTGTGACATGCCAATGTCATAACTCCAAGGTCTTTCTTCAGAAAATCTGAATTACTCAAACCCACAATTTGTCTTCATAAAGCACCAGCTTTTATGATACACTAACAGGACACATTAGGAAGACCCAGGATGAAATTTTGTACCAAAACTAGAGAAAGAGTGATCTGGCCCAGTACCAGGACAGTCACACAAGATTTAGGGAAGGGAACCAATTTCAATACTCCTCCCTTTCTGTGTATCAGTAAACTTTTACAATATTTAGAAGAGGGCAATGGTGAAGGGAGAACTTGAACACGGAAAACTGAATTTGAGTTTAGCAGTATCAAAAAAGCATGCATTAAAGAGTGGGCCCTGTTGGTTATCTAGAAACAAGTGGAATTTTGTTGTTGTTGTTGTTGTTGTCATTGTTTTTTTCTTTTTAACCAGACAAGATTTCTTTTTATTTTGGTATAAAATGAAAAATAAGAATCTTGACACCTCAGTAAATTTCAGAAAGTAGGAAAACTGTTCCAAATTCCCTTGGCTCCTACAGTAACATCTCAGGGGGAATTTGCTGACTTGTCCTTCTGGAGCACCTTTCCCAGCTGTGTTTTCCCTTGTCCATTTGTGGCTGTGTGCATGTACAGCATGCCATGCACAGAATGGCGTGTGACACACATTAATACATATAGATAGCCTTCTGCTTCTGACCTTACAAACTGTCCACTTCAGCACTGTCATTCTATAAAATGTCCAACTGCAGTCCAAGAAATGCATTTTAAATGTGAATGCAAACATTTCTATTACTGATAACACCAGCGCAGCACTTTTTGCTTTGCTGGGATTAAGACCTTGATAGTTAAAGTTACATGGGAGTAATGACACTCCAAGGTCGCATCCTTTACTGACGTGGCAAAGGAAGGAGAGGCCTTTGCTATGTTTCTGCTGATAAAATTAAGCAGGACCATTCCTTGTGTTTGGTGAGATCACCAAAACCTGGGAGAAATTTGTTTGTTGTGTACTGTGTGAAAGCTGGATTTAATTCAGGCTGCAAGTCGGATGTAGAAAAGAGTCTGAAATCTGATAATGCTGTATTTACATAGAGAAAGGCTTCCCTCCTCGGCCAACAAGCCATCTGCCCACAACAGTAAAGCAACTGCAGTTCAGCTAGGGACGCCTTACAAAAAGTAAAAGTACTGGGAGAGTAGAGAGACACTTAGCTCAGAAGGCTACCTCACAACTGCTCTCTGAACATGCTTCATTGTGCTTCACTTTCCTGCTCTGTAAAATGAGGTAATAATCTTTATTGATCTGTCTACCTTTTAGGAATGCATTAAGGAGAACTTAAATGCTAACTTTACAGTGTTTTGAACAGTGTTGATACATGCAGCTCTTACAATACATTTTATCAGGTCCTCCCACAGGAGAGCTGCCCTGCTTTGCTTTTATGGTTCTCTGGTCTTCCCATCCAAATCTCTAATAACTGGGCAAGTTAGGTAAATCGATGGTAACTTCAGCCCCTACCATGCTAGCTCAGCTGCCATAGCTAACCAAGTGCACTCTTTTCACTCGAGGAGATGGTTTCCATTGTCAGGTACGTGGCATCAGGCTGTGACTGCTGAAGGAGCAGTCACTTATTAGGGTGCTGTCACTTGACTGAGTCATATCTCAGCCTAATAACAGAAGGAAGAGGCTGATCCTCTGACGGGAGCCACCTGCCCCTCCAGCTATGCCTTAGCTATTAGTTGCATGATGTTTAGGATGGGGTTGTTGGGTGTCAGCTCTGGTGATTTAAATATGCAGAGGTCTACACAGATCCCTGTTACTCTGCACAACACAGATCTGACATCTATCCTTTTTATGTTTTAAGCAAGAGATTCAGTTGTTCCTCTAGTTTTGCACTCTCAGGAAGTAACTGTGGTATGCCCACATACCCACTGGTGTTTTCACTAAACAGCTCTTTTAAAGCTAATTGCACACTGTATTGTACAGTTCCTATTGATATAATACAAATTAATTGTTTAAATCAGTAGCTCTTCAACTTGGAGAAGAGAAGGCTTCAAAGAGACTTTGTAGTGGCCTTCTGGTATCTGAAGGGGGCCTACAGGAAGGCTGGGGAGGGACTATTTACAAGGTCTTGTAATGACAGGACGATGAGTAATACATTTAAACTTGAAGAGAGGTGATTTAAACTGGATGTTAGGAAGAAGTCCCTTATGGTGAGGGTGGTGAGACACTGGCACAGGTTGCCCAGGGAGGTTGTGGCTGCTCCCTCCCTGGAGCTGTTCAAGGCCAGGTCAAACAAGGCCTTGAGTGACCTGTTCTAGTGGGAGGTGTCCCTGCCTATGGTGGGGTGTTGGAAGTAGATGATCTTTGAGGTCCCTTCCAATCTAAACAATTCTATGATTCTATGTTTGTTTTAGAGACAAATTTGCCTTCCTGTTTCATTAGAAACACTTCAGCTTGCTTTCATGAAGAAACTAGTCTTAGGGCCAATGTGGTCTATCCTTCTCTCCCTCTTTCCACCTATTCACCTCAGCATACTTACCTAAT
The DNA here is from genome assembly GCA_013399775.1 of Semnornis frantzii. Taxonomy (NCBI): domain Eukaryota; kingdom Metazoa; phylum Chordata; class Aves; order Piciformes; family Ramphastidae; genus Semnornis; species Semnornis frantzii. Next base: position 5,773 of record VWYK01128110.1, on the reverse strand, counting down.
GGTTTTGAAACCATTAGGTTTGAAATTTGAAAATTCAAATCTAACAGAGAAAAAAAAATAGAAAAAAAAAGAGTTCGAAAAAGAGGATTAAGCTCCTAAATAGAACGAGAATCAGCAGATAACCTGAGGAAAGCTGCTCTGTGGCCATAATCCACCCTATTTCTCAACAACCAAGTAGGTCTACACTAGTCAAGGTATGTGACAAGGGATGCAGGACAGTGGGGATCATACTAGTGAAGGACAAAGGGGTCAAACAGTGTGGTGGATGCTGAGGATAAAGAAGGGGAAGAAAGGCTTCTGGAGAGCAAAGATTGGAGGCTTTACAAACGGATAGATGTTTTGGGGGAGGCTATGATAAAGTCAGAGGAAATGTGGTGAAGGAGATAGAGATGTGTTCTGCTTGGTGGGTTTTTTACTTTTCCTGTTGCAATAATCCTATGACTTTAGCTTCATTTGTTATTGTTTGTCCCAAAAAAACTGTTTGGGTTTATTCCCAGGTTTCATCAGAAGTTTGTTTCAGATGCTCTAATATTTGTAAAAAGAGCCTTCCAACAGTGTAACTTCCTTCTGCCCAGCAGCTTATTGACTGACAAGCTTTCTTACAGCAATCTGACATCTCATCCTAATATAAGTTTTAGAGGCACGTTCACATTTTAGGAAATCACTGTATTCTCAAGTCTGATATGTCACAAATGTCTCTCTCTGCAAGTACTTGCCCCAGAAATGTTAGGTAAAATGTTTTATCTAACACCAACCCTCTCGTTGTGTTGTAATATTTAGTTGTCATCCAAAAGCAGCTGCATTTTTACGAAGGTGTCTTAATAAGCCATGCCAGGAAAGGCACCAGCATCTCTTTGTTCCTCCCTGAGATCACACGGGAGCAATAGATGGCCATCTAGAGCACTAGGTGTCAGTAAATCAAGGAAAACTGCCTAAGCACCTCAGTTCACAGGTACTAATATTGCATAGATGAGTTGTAGAAAGCCAAACAAACAGGGATTCTGTTTCACTCTCCGTTTAAGTGAGAGGTGGAAACAAAGCATCATCCAGGGGCCGCGGCATGGCACAGGGTTTGTTCCGTACACTCTCAGCCACAGCAGATTTGCTGGGGCTGACAGTGGACAGTGGTAAAACGTGCAGATGATATGTGATGTGACAAATGGGTTTGAAAGTCCTCCTCACCCCAGCAAAGGAAGGGTTCTTTCCCACCCTCAGCCTGTCAGATGTGTCTCTCTGTGCTTGCTTCACCTAAGTTTGATTTAACATGCATAACACAAGTAATTACGCGTGGCAAGGCTCTGCGGCACGTGTGCATTTTCCCTTTCTGTGTCGGTTTTTCCAGATTATTGGAACAATCCCACTGATGCCTAATCCAGTCCCCTCCAGCCAGACGGCAGGTGGAGCTCAGGGACTTCAGGTGCAGCCGATAACTCCGCAGTTACTGACCAACGCCCAGGGTCAGATCATCGCTACCGTCATCGGCAACCAGATACTCCCGGTGATCAATACGCAGGGAATCACGCTATCGCCGCTCAAACCAGGCCAGCAGGTAAAGCCTTGTAGCTTCAACGGCTGTCACAACAGATGCATGGAAGTCTTCTCCTCCTCATGGACTCTCTCATGGCCTTCCTAAAAACTCCCATGTCATCATAACTTTAAATAATTGAATTAATTAAATAACTTAATGACATTCTGCCCCAAATAGCATATTAACACATGCTGTGTATGTGATCACTAGTATCATATCATTCCTTTTTCTATTGCAGGGTTATACAGTTATTCTTTTTCAATTTTGCTTTTAAAGGTAGGGCCAACTGAGAAACTTTGTGCAGTAAAAGCACAATAGGAATATGAGAGAGGAGATACCCATCTGGCCATGAAGCTCAGTTCCTTGGTTAGTGGTCACCTAGGTGACTGGAGTTTGAAATGTTTTGGAATGTCCACAGAAAACAATGAAAAGCATAAAACCTCATTAGTCTTCTTTGCTGGAAAATCTGATGTCTTTGTGCATATGTGCATAGACAGGAAGTATTTTTAGGGAAATTACTATTCAGTGGAAGGCACCAGGCAGTTCACAGCCTTCATGATGGGTGCAGCAGCTTCAGCAAAGTTCGAAAAATATTTCTGTAGTTCTTTTTATAGTACTCTGAAGTCAAATTTGTTAGTTTTGTCTACATCTGTAGAACAAATAATTGCAGTCCCACCTTTTTGCTTTGAAAAATAAGAAAATGGGGATGGAAAAATACATCAAATGTGATTATCAAAAAAGGTACTTATAAAAGTGTCACTTGCTTAAATCTTGAGCTTAGCATTCCTGTTGCTGGCAGCACTTGTTTGCTAGTTGTGCCTACACCCCCAGTCACAGGAGCCTCTTGTATGTTCCTGAGAATCTCAGCCCTCCCCAAAATGCCAGTGATGATTTTAAGTTCTTATCTAAGTGCAGTTAGGTAGGAGGAATTAATTTGCCAGTGGTCATATAGNATCTCAGCCCTCCCCAAAATGCCAAAGTGATGATTTTATTTTTTTTCCACATTTACAAGTAGCAAGCCAATGGATCTCTAAGGTGACTTTTTTGCGTTTGCTTTAAAGATGTCTCACATCCAAGTGGTTACATACTCTTTTCTCCATCCTATCCTCTGTGGTATGTAGCAGAGACATTTTCCAAAGCACTTGTTATTTATCTGGCTCTTTTTTCTTTAATGGGGGCAGATGTAAACTACTGGCAAGTGCTTTTGAAATTGTTGCATGCACAGGGTTTCAAACAAAGCTGTATGGATGGGAGGGCAGGCTCTGTGTTCTCCAGCACAGGAAAGCCTGACAATGGAATAAGAAACTCATCAGTTTGCTTTTGGTTTCCTGGGAGGTTGTGGGGTGGAGTTTCTTTTTTGAAGAGATTAGATCTTTCCTTTCTTTGTGGGAGAAGCTCTCAAAAAGCGTAGTAATTCTGAGTTCCCATTTGAAATTCATGAAATTTGAAAGGAAAGAGGAGGAGAGAGGTCTCGTATTATTCCATGAGGCCTTCTCACCTTCAGAACAACACACCTGAGTCCTGCAGCCAAGCAATCCCTTCCAGGCAACCTCCACCAGTAGCAGCAGCGGGCAGAAAAGGAACAGAGGTATGACTTCTCTACACAGCTAATTGCAGTGGGCTCACATAAAGGGACAAACTGCTGCTGAAGGCTGCAGCTTGCTGAATGAGCAGGAGTTCAAGGTAGAAAGGCACTGCTTAGCCATATTACTCTATATTATACTGGTTCACCCAATCTGTGTGCTCATGTGCATTGATCAGCTGGCAGTGAGTATCCTTCAGCAGAGCTCTGGTTATGTCCAAGAGCTAAAGGTGTACCCCACGGTGTGCCCAGCAGCGCTGTGAAGGTAGAAAACATCGTTTTGCCAAGATTAGTTTCAGAGGTCCAGCCTGTGCCTTTCACAGAGTGCTGAGGTCCCAGGGGTGGCAGGAAAGGACACCAAACAGCCTCCTTACCTATATCTGTTGGAGCATGCTCAAGACACTCTTTAAATCGGAGAGGGGAGGGGGAAGTAGCGCACATGCTATGTGAGACTGTAGTGCACATCCTCATTTGTACAGGAACCGCAGAAAATGGTTTCTCTGTATTTGTGCTCCCTCTACTGGCTCTTCTGCTCTTCCTGAAGGATGGCAGGGGAGGCTTGGCCACTGCTTTCAGCGGGAGCCGAAAAGAGGTACGAGAGCCAGATTCCTCATAGGAATAGAGCTGCTGGGCAGCCAAAAGCAATTGAGCCAGCGCTACGCAAACTGCTGTGTCATTTGAAAAGTAAATATAATTACACAAAGTATAAGGAGATCCTGGATTTACCTTATTGCCTGGGTAATGTCTTATCCAAAGTGTAGTTTGGTTAATGATAGCATATTTAGTCATAAGCTTAAAACCCTGTTTTCAGAAGAAATGGGTGCTCAAATTTAGAAAGCTCAGCAGGAATTCAAAACATTTTTGAAAACAGTGTCAACCAGCATTTGGTGTCTTGTAACTTGATGAAAGAAGCTTCAGAAAGGGAATGAATAGTACAAGACAAGTTTGGGGAAAGTTTTGAGAGTGTCACAGAGAAATAAATGAGGAAATAAATAATGTAGTAAAATGTTCCGGTTGCAGACGATCCTAGTTTAACTTTCAACTTGTCACTTCCTCAGAAACGAAGTACTGCAGGAGAAAGAGAGGTGATTGCAAGCAGTGATAGTAAGCTGCTGCTTGTTAGCTGAGTCACAATAATTGAACCCATGTAGCCTGTTTCAGTTGCTAAGTAATGCGTGCTAGTGCTTATTTTTCGCCTGAAGACTTAAATGCCTCAGATATTGTTTTTAGTCAGCTACTTAGGCAGACTACATGCCTTATTTATTCATACAACTTTTTCAGACTTGACAGCCTAAAACCTCAACATCTCCTCATGGAAATGAGTTCATAGATAACTTCGGTGCAGTGTAAGGCAGCGCTGCTTTCTCTGTCTCGTAAATAGGTTGCTTTTTAATGTGCACAAGCAATTCTGTTGTAACCCTGTTTTGGTTTTAAAAATAAATAGATGTTTCTGATTTATGTTCTTTGCTCACAGCAGGGACTGTTACTCTTTAAATTACACTGAGTAGTTAAACCTTCAGTTTTCACTGTTTTCCAAGAGTTTGCTAATCTGAGCAGCAGTGTCTATTCACACATCAAGAATTCTTAGAAAATGGAATGGCTTTCTGAAGCAGGCAGCTGTTTGCACTCCTCTCGTAGTCTGTGTCCTTTCTGTCTCTCCTCATAAACAAGTTTTTCTTTGCTCTTAATGATTTTTACTGCCCATCTCCCAGCCATTTCACTTTGCACTATTTACTCAGTATTTCATCTGTCATAATGCTCCCCTGGCGTGTTGTGAACACAATCTGTAAGCTGCTTGTGGTATTTTCTGCTAACTTAAAAATCCACATGTTCCTCCTGCTGATTCAGCTTCATCCTTGTTCACCATCCTCTCTTGATGCTTGCTAAAACCATTCAAAAGATTTGGTATAAATCCTTTGATTTCCACTTGTAGTCTCCTTTCTTAGGGGAAAAAAAAAAAAAAAAAACCAACCCACAATTTATTCCCTAATTTTATGTTTCTTGCTTTTTTAAAGCTACTTATATCTCATAATAGACAAGTACCTTGTAACCTTATCTGCACTTCCTCCAGGCCTCTCAGGAGGGGGTTTGTCAAAATCCAAGTTGTGTGGCTAAATGCATATTTTTTCTTTCTCCAAGAACAGATGAGCTTGTTATAACAAGTTGCTAACACTGTCATTTGCTATCAGATTTGAAAACCTTGGCTTAGACACTCCTCCACATCTTTAATAGCACGTTAATACCGACGCAACTGACAGAAGAGCTTGAACCATGAACTGGAGTCTCAAGAAAGTTAGGAAAGGATCGACCTTGTTTAACTTAATTAGGTATCTGGTGGAAGCTAGTTAACCAGATTTCCTGTAGAGACAAAGAGAAGTAGACAAGGAGACATGCATGTCCAGTGGGCAACTCAAGCTGTCAAAACAGAATAATTTTTAGATAGTTTCAATCTCTAATAGGTATCTTGCAGTATCCAACATCTCCACTGACATGACAGGGAGCTAGGGTAGCTATTTCAGGATAGACAAGTCTTAGATGAGTGAAATCAGGTGAGAGGAATTCAGCTGCCAGTGGTCAGTGTGGTTCAAAACACATACTTGTTTGGGAATTCCTCAAGCAGCTTTCCTAATAAATGCAGGATAGTGGTCACCTAGGTGACTGGA
>VWYK01128109.1:0-25427 GCA_013399775.1 Semnornis frantzii | reverse complement strand
CTTTTTTTTTTTTTTTTTTTTCCCCCATTTGAAAGTAGGACAGAAATTTTTCTCTTTGGAAAAAACACATTTCTGGAAAAGAAGGTGGAAAAGTTTCTGTAGGAAGGATTTCGCTGTGTCCCAAACCTGAATTGCTTCACTGTTCTAAGACTCTTCCCATACAAACAGAGTAAAATCTTAAAGTTAAAACTAAGGTTGTCAGGAGCAACAAATAAGGTTTGTAGAAACACTTCTCTACAGCTTAAAATGCACCTTGTGTGGTATACAGACAGCACAGCCCACCAGTCATGGGACTCCCACCCTACCTCTTTGGAAAATGCAGCAAGAACAAGATTTCTGATAAAGAAAATTCTTTAGTTAATGATCACCTCTGGAGGCAACATCCAGAGGCAAATGGCAACCTTAAGGAGAGGCTGGTAGCTGTCCTTCCACAGGGCATTCAACAGAGATAAGTAGGCAGATAAGTCTTCCTGCCCTCCACAGCAAGCAGGCTAGGGAAAGGGCCTGGAGATTAGTGCACAGTATTTTTTAACTGATAAGCCTTACTTTGGTGGAATACAAAGCAAGCCTCTAGGAAAATGACTAAAAAGTATTAAAGCTACAATGCATCAGGCTTGCAACTCTGTCACACATCTCAGAAGAGACTCAAGACAACAGCTCAACTCCAGAGGATCTTAACTTCTACTTCACTTGAGCACAGAGACTCAGACGGGGGAAAAAATATAAGGAAGATGCTCAGAAATATGAGAGAAACAGAACTCTGTGCTTATTATTACTGTTGTCATTCCATCTTCTGTTCTTCGAGCATCTGGGGTTGGCAATATTGCTTCCCTGGTGGGCAGACCTGGTTACTAATATGTGTGATATGCCTGCTTCTCCGTGTTGTACAGCAAAAGCAAAATCAATCCTAGTTGTGAGTCTGAGCTCAGAGCTATAATGGAGGCTGAAGCTGAGCAGTCTAAGCCAAATGTACCCATTTCATAAAAAACGTATGCTGTGAGACCATTAAGAAGTCATCTCTTCTTCCATTCATATCTACTGGAGTTTCACACATGTAGAGAGAGATTTCCTACTCAAAATCCTACACCTGATGTCCTGGCTTTGCTTTGCAGCTGGCATTAACAAACAAGCGTTGATTTTAGCAGCTTGGTCCCACCTTTGAGCCAGTCAGGATGCTTAACTAGTGGCATGGTCTACTTTGCTGCATGGATGACTGCTACATGGTATGCTGCTGCTCAGCCACAGACACCAATAGCTCATGGTCTAACGTGCATCCACTTCAAAGCACAGTAACTATTTTCCCAGTATAATGTTAGTACATTTATACTGCAGTTATTGCAGCATCCGGCAAAGTAAGAGATGACATTTTTCCAGGTACCTCAAGTTTGCCAGTGTAACAATTTCACTGAGCACATTCAAGCAGGACAAAATAAAGGAACATCTTTAGTAATGCTTCTGCATCAGTTGTGTGGTGCTTGTAAACCTGCCTTCCCGACCTCTTGACAACAAGGGAAATCAGACATTTTCACAGCACTGGAAGAACTTCTACAATTCTGTTTTATGTAGAGCTCCACTTCGGGCCCCAAGGAACTGCTTTTTCATTTTACTGTTGCCCTTTTCTCTTCCCCCTGACCTGCCTCTGTATTCCCAAGTTGCTCAGCCTTTATCTCTACGTAAAGAGGGCAAAAGCCTGCTATTTGGTGAGCTATTCTGAAGGGGAATTCCTGTCACATGAACATCACTGCAACCTGACAGCCATATCTCCCTGAAATATTATTACTGAGCGCTCACTACGTATTAAAATGCACCACATGTTGTGTCATCTACAGAGGAGGGAGAAAGCAAATAAAGGTCAATAATTAGATTTTTACCATTTGTATGTTAAAGGCTGTGAAGTCTTCCTGCAGGTTGCTGTTACTCAGATAAAAATCCTGAAAGCATGCAGATGTGTCTATAAAGCCAGAAGGTGAAACACACTGCACGCTGCTCTGGCACGTCAAAAGCATAACAAAGCTCCTAGAACTTCAGGACAACACATACACAAGACCTAGGAGTTAACTTCTTTATGACTAATCTTTTAGAAGAAAAAAAAAAAAAAAATCACCCCTGGGAACAATTTGTGCATGTCTATTGACCTAAGCACCTATGCTTCTTGTGTTTATAAAGTAGGCCTGTGCTGCCAGACCTACATTATAGGATAGGATATAGGATGTCAGTGATAGACTTAAAGTTCTTTTAAATTTCACATAGCAAATACTTAGCTAGGAAGGAAAGTAAATTTCCTTACAGGTTAACTAGTTTGAGGCTGACAAGACCACACTTGACAGAAGGATGTGGAATAAGCAGTCTGGTGCAGATTTTCTCTTCCATTTTGGCAGGGTGCTGGGTGCTGCTCTGTTTTGCCACTGGTTCTTACCTACCTATCTTACACTGCTGCACTCTCTCTTGTCACTTCCAGAGTTGTTCTGCACTTGCAATACAGCCCAAGGCTAAAACAAATGAGGCACCAAGCATTTTGGTCTGCTCTAGTGGGGTCTGGATCATGGAACCCTATATGGATTCAATCTCCTGACTTTGAGATCAAGCTGAGATATAATAAATCTTCATGAGCCTCCACTGGATTCACACCTGCAGCATTTAATTCTGCAGCTTCTGGTCCTGAATCCCATACAAACACCATGGACTGCATGTGAACATGTGGCAGAAACATCACGACCCGGGGTCGTAAGTCATCCTTTTTACACAAATAGGATCCTAAATACCAACTGATTGTTAAAAGGGCACTTACCAGGGTTTATTAAGTACATACAACATAAATTCATTTGGCATGTAATTAATTCAAAATTACATGAGCACTAAATGTGCAATTAACTCTGCGAGGAATGTTTAGGCCCTTAGCTGGCATTTACAAAGGAAGCTACAAGTTTATTAGCTAGCACTTTATAGTTAAAATACTGGCAATTCATGAGTATGTTGATTGAAATCTAACTTACTATCACTATATTGTTATAGGGCAATTAAGGGCCTAAACAACTCTTTCAAGTAAATTAAGAAACAACGGAAGTTTTATGCATTAATAATAGTGCTGTTAAACACACAACCAAAAGGTCTTTTAGCCCAGCAAGTGTGCTTTTCCCCAGCTGTGGAGAGCCCTTTCAAATGCACTCAAACACTTCAGCAACCTTTTGAACCGCCAACGAGATATCAGGGATCTGCTGGCTAAATCCCACCACTACTGCTAGACAAGTATTGCACAGAACTTTACAGTGAGGGCGGTGAGGCACTGGCACAAGTTGCCCAAAGAGGTTGTGGAGCACAGAATTACCCAATGTGATTGAAGATCTTGTTGGGTGATTCTGTGCTCCACAACCTCCCCGGAGGTGTTCAAGGCCAGGTTGGACGAGGCCTTGAGTGAGCTGTACTAGTGGGAGGTGTCCCTTTCTATGGCAGGGGGTTGGAACTAGATGATCTTTGAGGTCCCTTCCAACCATTCTATGATTCTATAATCCATGTACAGGAGGGTTTTGTCCAAAAGCCACACTATAAGGGCTCTTCGAGTCAAACTGTACAAGGTGAAAAGTTCAGCACGGATGTTGAAAAAGAATGGAGCAAAGCAGAGAAAAGAGCTTACTAAACCCTTTGCCTGGGAAGTTCTCCTCTTGGCCCCACAACCAGCAAAAATTATGTTTCCAACAAGGAAGAGAACAAGTATTGCTCATCATTTTCTTCTGACCCTACCAGCCTGGTGCTCACAGACACCACATGTGAGAATACTTAACTACAAGGTAGTAGTCCTGTACAATAGATGGGTCTTCAGGGCTTCATTTCTTGCTTTGTTTAAGAACCGTCATCACCAAGGAAAGTCCAGCTTGAAAGGCAAACACTGGTTTCCAAATCTGCTAAATCTGGCAAAACTTTGGACTCGGGCCCAAGCTTCCTGGCCTGGAGTTCTTTTTATGATGAACTAAATACTGAATCTGAGAATCCACAGATTTCTTGAAAATACATACTTAATATGAACTTGGAGACTAACCCCATAGTCCAAGTCTATTACTCAAGTATATATACTCTCCTGGCAGGACATCCAGTTTATGATTATTCTTTTATCTCCGGAAAGCATAATCTGTCCATAGCAATGTCAACAGACAGCCATCTGCAGCACATATTTTGCTTCCACTTACAACCTCCACCCTGTGATTCTTTTCATACAAACTAATAACCAGCCCCCATGTGCCAGGACTTTATTGCAGCTGGATGGCTGCACCCCTTCTTTGCTGTACTCATTGCATACCCTGGGTTTCATATGTAGAAGCCAATTCAAGCAAGTTAACAGATGACAACAGAGAAAGCTGCTGCCTTGCAGCAGGCCTGGGCAGAGCGGTGTTTTGCCATCTAAGATTTCAGCAGCATCAGGCTTCTCACTCTTTGGTTTGTTTTTCCCCCAACATAAAATTTTGTGCTCTCAGTGAAAATTAATCCCTCTGCATTTTGCAGGAGAGCAAAAGGTTAGGAGGAACCACAGAAAGAGGGGAGAGACGAACTCTTCCAGGATTATCTTTTAGAGCTAAGGGTCAGGATCTTTTAGAGGACATCGGGGGGGGGGGAGAAAAAAAATATCAAAAAAAGGAAAAAAACCCCAAACAAACAAAAAAGAAAAACCAACTAGCAACACTCCAACTGATAAGTAAGTCATATCTCCTTAAGATACAGACAAGTTCTTTGGCAGCCTCCTTTTCCTCCTTCTCCTTTCCCTCCTCTCAGACAGAACAGGCAACATCTCACCCTCTACTACCCTGCAGTAAGCCAAATGACATGAGATGCCACGTGTCCAATGAGAGCACCCTCAGGCTGACACCAGAGATCAAAGACAAGTGCCATCCAAGTTGCTCAAGAGCACTTGAAGGTACAGATCGCTCCACAGACAGGCTTCGCCACCTCTGCAGCACATCTACAGTCCTCTGTACAATACCTTGCCCGTAACATAGTGCTTCCCACATATTATATATCACAGTATTTTGCAGCAACATAACTGCATTTGCAAAGCCACAGATGCACTCTTTCACTTTAAACCACGTTTCAGGTGGAGGTGTAATTAATTTCCTGCTTCTGTTGTGTGCTCAGGTGCTGACTGTCCAACAGCAGCCTGCGCACGAATCTGTGGATGCACAGCATTTAAAACCTGCAGAGGACACAACTGGTGCAGAAGAGTTTTGAGCACAAAGGAGTCAAACTTAAACAAGTAGACATGAAAACTTAATATACATCTTCTTCTTCCACAGAAATCCACAATTAAACCCAACACTGAGGAAAATCATAAAATCACTCAGGTCACTCAAGGCCTCATCCAACCTGGCCTTGATCCTGTGCTCCACAACCTCCCTGGGCAACCTGTGCCAGTGTCTCACAATCCTCACTGGAAAGAACTTCCTCCTAACATCCAGTTTCAATCTCCTCTCTTCCAGTTTAAACGCGTATCAAGGCAAAAGAAGGAAGATTGTTTCCTGATATTTGTTTCTTTGCTTTTCAGTATTTTGGGGGAGGTTTTTCAGAGGTTTTGTTTGTTTTTGTTGTTGTTTGTTTGCTTTTTTAAGGAGCTTCACCCTTTTGCCTTTCTCAGGGAATAGAGTTAAGTACTGTGTACAGTTCTGGAGCCCCCAGCACAGAAAGGACATGGAACTGTTGGAGTAGGTCCAGAGGAGGGCTATGAAGATGATCAGAGGGCTGCAGCAGCTCTGCTATGAGGACAGGCTGAGAGAGTTGGGGCTCTGCAGCCTGGAGAAGAGAAGGCTTCCAGGACACCTTAGAGTAGCCTTCCAGTATCTGAAGGGGGAACACAGGAAGGTTGGAGAGGGACTATTTACAAGGTAATGACAGGAGAAGGGGCAATGGGTTTGAACTGGCAGAGGGGAGATTTAGACTGGATGTTAGGAGGAAGTTGTTTGCAGTGAGGGTGGTGAGACACTAGCACAGGTTGCCCAGGGAGGTTGTAGCTGCTCCCTCCCTGGAGGTGTTCAAGGCCAGGTTGGAGGAGGCCTTGAGTGAGCTGTACTAGTGGGAGGTGACCCTGCCTACGGCAGAGGGTTGGAACTAGATGATCTTTGATATCCCTTCCACCCTTACCATTCTATGATTCTAAGTGTCACTTACAGAACCCAAGGGCTGCAGCAGCTATTAGTGTTTCTCTTCAGAAAACCCGAAGGCAAATGTTACAGGTGACATTATTTTGAAGTTCTATTCTTAGTTCTGCACTAGATGTTTAGTGACATCAGCAAGCATTATCCGAGGCAATACAATTAAGGCTCTCTAAAATCCCTGAACAAAGGATGCCCAGTACTGAGAGCACGTGTCCAGGACAGAGCAATCCTTGTGCTTCCCGACGTGGGACACCCACGCACGCAGCTCTGAGCAGAGGCAGATTCTAACTCGCTACAAGATGACCTTGCTGTGGACACCACTGTTGTCTGTCTGGGTGTTCCATGCATGGCTTTCTCTGTCTTGATTTTCACAGTAACAAACTAGTGGTTACCAGGCTGAGGTAACAACCAGGCACCCCAGATAATGAGAGTTAGCAGAGACAGGCTGTGCTGGTACCTTAGAAATAATACGATTATATCCCATGTGGCTGGCTTGAACCACAGAAATACTTTCACTGCCCTGCCTGGGACTCTGAAATGGAGATTGTGAAGCAGAACAGTGAGATACAAAAATTGTGGTGGTACTACCCTAGCAATTTCTAGATCCTATTTAAATACCATCTTTATGTTGGGGTTTCAGTGTAAAATGACATCCGAGTACGTTAGACATTGGGAGAGAGGTTTAATCTTAGGGTGCTACTGCTATTTTCACCCAGGGTCTGCATTGTGCTTTGAGTAGCTGTACACCAGGACAAATACTCTCTGCTGAGCTTTTGTTTTACATATTAATGCTGCTAATTTACATGCAATCTTCATTCGGCCCCGGCCAGGCCTTATTTTCTCAACCTCCACCTGTTCCTAATCCGCAGGGCATTTGTCTCCAGCCCAGATTGATTGAACAGTGGGGGAAAAGTTGATGGGGTTGTTCTGTGGAGATGCCTGCCCCTGGTAGGTGTGGAAGTGGGGTTTATATGCACAAATATATTCGCAAACAACAGCAAGGGAGCAGGATTTACTGGTGCCTGCCACTGAGTCCTGAGTTATGATGAGGACTGTGTCAGTTGAGCTATTTTCAATGTTCTTTTGTTTAGGGTTGATTAGAAGTGCAGTCTGAACCGTGCAGCTCCCACTGGCAGCCTGATAAATACATGCACAGCAGCTTTGTTGATTGTCCTCCTCTCGTCTCCTTTTCACTCCCTCTCCCTAAAAATGCATTTCCAAAACTCCTTCATTCATTTGACAGTCAGACCAAAAGAAATCAGAATTTACTGGAAGGTCTTTCATTTTCAGAAGGCTATTTGGAGAAAATAAGAGGAAAAAAAAAATCCCTTGGGAAATTCTCATCTGAAAAAAATAGAGTGGATTCAGAGGGAGGGGAAAAATAAAATATAAACATTAGGCACAAACATACCAACAGGCCACTAAATAAAAATAATCCTTAGAGCTTACACAGAGCTTTTTGACTCCACAAAGCAAACATTAACCAATTAGTTAAAGCTAAAACACAAGCGTTAAGGTCAGCTATGCACTAAGCTGCTGCACTGTAAATCTGAACTAAGTCCACAGACTTAAATCATGGTGCTTTGGATTTCCAGTAGCATGGCTGACAGCAGGGCCTGATCCAAAGCAAAAAGATCTTCTAAACTTCCAAATGCCACATTCCACTTGCATGCTGTGTACCACTACTTGACTGTTTGGCTACACACGTTTCTTGCCCAGACACTCAGATAGGACCAGTGTTCTACTGCCCCTTTTCCACTACATTTTATAGTGAATAATGCTTTCGGAATTCAATCTCACACTCTCACAAACATTCTGAAGTAAATACAATGCCTTTAGAGTATCCACTACGTCATCCCTGCTCCCCCCAGCTGCTCTTTGGAGCAAGCAACTTCTTTTAAGCTGAAAGCTTAGCGGAGCCAGTAAAAGAAAGAAAAATCTCCAAAGCAGCTTACTCCACTTCCAAGTTCTCCAGTTGTAAAACAAACACGCTTCTATGTCTTTAAATCTGCTTCCTCATCACCACAAACATGTATGTTTTTCATAAAGCTCTGGAAATTGTACTGGACCCAAGGGAAGGTACTGAGTGGAAACCCTGATACCTTGAGATTAGAACTCTACTGGTCCTGAGGTACAATGCGCTGTTTGTAACAATTATAATAATACACCTGTACTACCATTGTCAGTGTGGAGTAGCCACATGGGGTCTCATTAGTATTGTATTAGGACTGCATGGGGAAACGGATAATGGCCCATAATGAAAAATGCCAAATTTTCTATATAATAAAAATGAACTTGATTAATGAAAATCACTTTCAGGGAAAGAGTTACAGCGTTGTTAGAAATAAAAAATGATGTATTAATCCGACACTCTTACAGATGGTCCCAACCTCCTGACAACTGCTATTCATTTGAGATGCTATTAGCATGCATAATTATGCTAATTAAGTTGTAATTAAGCACCAATTCTTCAGAGGGCTTTTTTTGTCTATCATTTAATACAACTCAGCTTCAAAGAGTGCTTAAAGCTTTACACAGTGTTGCACGAGAAAGGGGTTCCCAAGTTTCTTAGTGAAGATTCAGCAGCTGAGCCATGGAACAGGGCCTGTAATCTTTGTTTTGGTTAAAGGGAAACCAGTAAATTGAAGCAGGGTCTGCCAATTGTTGATAAAATAATTAACACTTTCTGCTAAAATAGTACAGTTCACACTAGGACAATTATGAAAAGGAGAAAAATGGTATAATTACCAATGGAGCCAACACCAGTGGCCTATTATGGCTGCTACCCCCTAATTTGAAAAAAAAAAAAACAAAACCCAATTCATTGAGAAGTAGATTCCAGTAAATAATAATAATGGTCCTGATTCAGATACTCTTACTGGTATTGTGCACAGTCCCTCGATCCAAGACTACTCCTGCAGGCCTCATTTAAATAACAGGGCAAATTGCATCAGCTCAATTTAAATTGATCTGAAAATCAATTTAATTAAACCTGAGCCAATCTCAGTGTGAACACTCCTGCTTCATTTTAACTTACACCTGTTTCACATTGATCAAGGATTTGATCCAGGAGAGAACTTCAGATGAAGCCACTTTTATTTCAGGATTTTCACTGTTTTAATGCAACTTTCCTGGTTAAAGGAGGTTAAATCAGCTTCAAAACTGATAATCCCTTTTGACAGCTCATTTTTAAGATTTTTATTCAAGCATTTATTAAAATGAGAGAAAAGTCTTAAAAGCAAGCTGGAACCCAGGCCTCTGTTTGCAGTTGCTGGCAAATCCTCTCCTCCTTTTTGGAACAGGACTGGGCAGCATTGTGAAAGCCATATTCTTCCAATTCTCCATCTCCCTGCTTCCAGCACTGTAGATCTACACTGTTATTTGGGTAAAACCCTACTGTCACATTAAGCCAGAGGAAGATTTTTATTTTTAACTGATTCAGCTGATTTCTTGTCATGTGAGCACAGCTGAAATGGCAAACAACTTTTTTTTTTTTTTTTAAAAGAAGTCATGATAAAATATTAAACTCTGCACTGTACGTGCAAGTTGACATTGTGAGTATCCAGGCTTGGCCAATTTCCTGGGAGCCAAACATTTGGCTCCAGTCCTCATTTAAACAGCCTACAGGACCAAAGAATTTTTGCTTTCTCTGTACTTCAGCCCCCATCCCAAACATTAAATGTGTTGTCAATAAAACCTAAATCAATGTGGTATTATGTGCTTCACATGGAATACTAAGTGATATATAAAGAAGCATATAAATATTGTTTTTTAAAGTAAATGAGGAACATGCACTGTAAAATCAAAAGTCTCTGCACTAATCTTTGGATAAACACAACTGGTTGCTGTTAAGAAAATGGCCCAGAGGGGATTATCTAAAATACTGTTATGCTGCTGACAACTTGGCTGTCTCTTTTGTATTATTTTATTATATTCTTCTTTAGTGCTGTATTCTCTCATCTGCTGTAATTTCAGATTGGTCCTTCTCAGTTAATTCAAGCTCTCAAACACTGGCAGGGTCTTTTGGCTCAGATTTCAGTTCAAGATGAAAAGAGTAGAAAAGCCCACTTTTTCTGACCTGAATGGTTTTAACATTTGGGGTGTTCAGGAATGAAATTAAAAAAAAAAAAAAGGCAAATTGGAGGCAGAGGGCTTGACTTCTGGTCTGAAAACAAACAATGACATCTAACTGCTTCGAACGCAACTGATAAACTCCACTNTAACTGCTTCGAACGCAACTATAAACCTCACTTAGCTGGATGCCAACTCAAAAATCCCTTCACCCCTATCTGAACCACATTATCAGATGCCTGCAGGAACAAGCCCATAGGCAAGATGTGCATGATCTGCATATGCATATTTCCACTCTCATACTTGCAGTCTTGGTAGGGTCAAGCATAGACTGAACCTTGTAGGAAGCTGCTCACAGAGGCTCACATGTGTTAATGTCTAACATCAGGGTCACAGAGCACTGGCACAGGCTCCCCAGAGAGGTTGTGGAGTCTCCTCGTCAGGAGACTTTCAAGGTCTGTCTGGATGCATTCCTGTGTGACCTGAGCTAGATTGGATGGTGCTGATCTGGCAGGGGGGTTGGACTTGATCATCTCTTTGGGTCACTTCCAACCCCTAACAACCTGTGCTCAGGTCCTGTGTGCTTCCTTTGCTTTGAAGCACATATGGATATTTAAAATTGCCATAGGAAAAGTCAGTCTATAAGAAATAGCAGAATATGGCCACGTGGGGCAGTTTACTCCAATTATTCAGTATTTTGCTAAAGAAAACACCTATCTTAAAAAAAAAAACAAACAAACAAACCTCAAACCCCACACAAACCCAGCTGGTTCATACCATACTAAAGACAACGATGGGCACAACGAAGGAATCATCTCGAGTCGGCAGCCCTATATTTAGTGCATTCCAACTATCTCTCATTACAAGGCACAATTAGAATTTACAATATGATTACAAAAGCCATCCTCTGGTATGAAAGCCAGCACCTCTACCCTTCAAAGTCTTTTTATCTGCTGGGGGAAATCTCAGCATCTGTGCCAAAATGCTTTGTTCATCCATTCAGCCAGGTACTTTCCTGGATTTGCACTGGTGGCACTGACTTCCCACTGGTCACTTCCACAGCAGTGTCACTTTGCCAGGGAGAACATGTAGGATTTCTTATACTTTCCTCACACCTCTGGAATGCATCAGCACTCACCAGTGCAAGGTAGGAGGAACCCTGTTGCACAAATGTCCCGATCCTAGATGGGCAGTGTTTCCCCCAAGAGCGGTGTGACCCCAGCTTGCTGCAGAGCCAGCAAGCCTTCAGATGGTCATAAACAATGTTTCAGGGGAAGGCAGCCAACCTCCACTGCTCCAGGAAAAACAGGACTCTCCTGCCAGACTATGTGGTCATGATGCCCAGCACAGGTACGTCAGCAAATCTTAACAAGGTGGCTCTTAACAAGGGTTGCTGGGGACCACCCCACTTGAAATTAAAAACCTATGGCATGACTCCAACGGAGTTTATTTCCTCCCTATGCTAAGCACAGGCAACACACAAACTGGCACCGAGCCTGGCACTGCACACCAGAACAAGTAACACACTGGAAAAGGAAGTTGACCAAGTCTGCCCACTGTGACCTCCACCAGCAATAAAAGATTAGAGACATGAGTGCAGTCTTACTGCTTGCTTGTCTGAACCTTTGGATCCATGGATTGCTTCCAGCAGTGGGTTAAATAAATCACTTACCTCATCTACAAAACAAAAGGGCGTGCAATACACGTGCAGTATGCCCAAATGGAATGGAATATAGCAGAGAGTGTCTGAAAGCTTTTAATTCCAAACACTCAGTGCACTTGTGCTCAGTCTGCTGTTCATCAGCTGTATGGAAAACTGAACCAGCTTCTTGTAGTTTGGGTAAAGACAGCAAGCGTAGGTTGTGCCTTCGATACAGATTGTATTAAAGGAATCATGTGTTCTCTGAATGTCAACCAACCATTGAGTATTGGCAAAAAGCAATTTCTTTAATAGCAAGGTTAATTGAAATACCATTGAAAGCTGATTTCTATTGTACAATCGAAACTAGTGGCTTTATCTGAAAAATCCAATTGGCATTGAAAAAGGTTGCTAGCAGATGGTGAAATGATGAGAAGAAGGGTGGCTGAATGAGTAAAATCATGGGCAGGGAAAGAGAACTCGTGGGTTACACTCCAGTTCCATCACTGGGTGTCTTTGTTTCTCAGCTGCCCTTTTCTACCTGTCAAGGATTTTGAGATACTTGAGTGAGTTATTCAACTTGGATATTCTCCACTGCAAGGAAATAGTCATTAATACTTGAATCCACCCTGAACTTAGTAAAGGTGTTAGAAAATCATAGGAAATTTTAGATTCACAAGCACAGGAATTTTAGATTTCCAAGTACAGGAAATTTTAGATTTCCAAGCACAGAGAACACATATTTCTGAAATTCAGCAGTCCCAGTGGAGAAAATGCAGTGTACTCATAGCTGCAGCATGTCATGAGTTATTTTCATAGAATGGTAAGGTTGGAAGGGACTTCAAGGATCATCTAGTTCCAAACCCCTGCCATAGGCAGGGAAACCTCCCACTAGTACAGCTCACTCAAGGCCTCATCCAACCTGACCTTGAACATCTCCAGGGAGGGAGCAGCCACAACTTCCCTGGGCAACCTGTGCCAGTGTCTCACCACCCTCACTGCAAACAACTTCCTCCTAACATCCAGTCTCAATCTCCCCTCTGCCAGTTTAAACCCATTGCCCCTCGTCCTGTCGTTACAAGGCCTTGGCAATAGTCCCTCCCCAGCCTTCATTTTGTCTCTCTTTTCTTGCTAAGTACAGCATTTGTTTTAGCGCTGTCTGTACAGTTCAGATGTTATCTATATTCTCCCTAGACAATAAGTTTCCAAAAGCAAGATCTAGAGTGCTATGAATTTGCAGTTTGTAATGAAATTTGAAACTAACACATCTCTTTCTTCCAGGATTTTGTTTACACTCTTTTGTAGGTAGGAATAGAAAAGACTTTGTCAATCCACTGTTGAATTCTGAACTTAAGGCTCAATCTGAAAACTAAGTAGCATACAAAAATCCACCAAAATTCAGGTCCAAGTCTAACTCTTAGCTCAAAAAGAAGTAAAATTGAGATTCTGTGAAACCTGTTTCTGTTTACCTGTCTTCCAGTAAAGAATCTCCTTTTGACTATACTCAATAGAAAACAAAAACATGATTCAAGTGGTTTTCTTTGAAGAACAAACAGAAAACAATCCAGAGGCTGCTTGCCTCCCTCCTCACTAGTGCAAGAATAGCAGTGAGAAATGACCTTTTGTTTTGTAGGAAACTCAAAGAGCATCACAGCCCATACTCTACAGATAGTGACACTTTCAAATCAGGCCTCAGCAGTAGTACACTTCTGTGAAGACAACATAAAGGAAAGTGACTTGAGAGTTAAGTAGTCCTTCCACCAAAATCTTATTCCCACACAGTAGATATTTAGAGTGATTAAAAGTAATTCAAATTTAGAAACAGAATAGAATGCTTTTGAGTGACTCACTTTGAGGTTGCCAGGCTCCTGCTGAAGACACATGAGATGGTTTTTCAAGAATAAATGTTGATGTCCCTCTTGTCAGAATCTATCTTTGTAGCAGCATTTGGCTCTTCCTCATGGGAGAGAATTTTTCCTGGTGATGCACCAACTGAGTTTATCATGAAACACAGAATAGGTGACATTAATATTCACTTTGAGCAAAACAACAGCTCTAATATGTTTTGTTTTTTCCTACCACTGTTCAATAAGATTAACACTCATCTACTGGAAAGTTTGTTCACAGTTAAGCCAGAATGAATTTTACACAGCAGAGCAGTATGCCCTGAATACAAATAAAGCCCTTACATTTTTTGATTAATGTTATTTCACACTCCCAGGACACTGGGACAGCATCACATGAGAACCTGGGAAAGTCCCAGTAAAACTAGAACATATGGTTGCTGTAAATAATAGAAACATACACACTGGGGGAAAAAAAAGTTTCATAGGAATAGTACACTGAAAAATGTTTTTGCCCACACCTTTCTAGGACAGGTTCCCTCAGGTACGCTTTCTACAGGAGCAACCATTCTCCTCCTACATTTCCAAAGCAATGATGTTTCTAACACATCTCCTGATAGGCTGCCTTTAAGAGTTTCCTGCACATATCCTTTCCACTGCTATTTTCTCTCATCAGTGCCTCACTACTCCAGTGGTCACAAAGCAATCCTCAAACAAGAATTCAAACAAGTGCTTTGTTCTAATGCCATAGAAGTCTTGCTCAGCCCTGCCTGTATCAAACCCATACCTTCAGCAGCTCTCTCCAATTCACTCACTCATTTTTTGCACCTTGCATCCAGAAAGTGCTCACAGTTTGGGCTCCAAGAACCAGGATTACCAATTCCCAAATTGCTCATCTGTCCTTTGATCCAGTACCAGGCCAGTTACTTAAGATCTACAACTTCAGCCTGTTCATCTGTACAGGAGGAACACTGAGAACAGCAGCAATTGGTTCTTTTTGTAAAAAAATAAACTAAAACCAAATAATTGCAGTTATTTTAACCTATATACTGACAAAACCTGATATTTATTTTCACCAAATAAAATGATGTCTTGCTAGCACTCTGTCTCTCTTTTAAAGGGTATTCCTTCCATGGGTGCATTATTTTCTAATTAATTACTGCTGGTAAAGCACATTACAATCCCCAGATAAGGAGCCCATATAAATTTGAAGAACTAAATATTTGGTTTCCTTTTTTAGAAGATCATTCAAAACATTATAATCCTAAGCCATGCAAAGGCACAGCAGCTCTACTAAGTTTTCCAAACAGGTAGACATCTAGATTCTTATTTTCTTCAGTTATATTTGCACACCAAATAGGAAAAAGAACCACATTAAACATTGCTAAGGGACTCTGACAAAAAAAGGAGTCAACTGAGTGATCCATGCAGAAAGCCCCTAATCATGCCTGCCACTTGACCTAGAATTAACAGAACTGCCAAGTTCAAGAGTAAAGTTTCCTCAGAGCAAAAAGAACATGGACAAAAAAAATACAGCTAAGAAAAAACCCTCTCTATCCTTCTTTTCTTAGTCACTCCTTCAAGGAAAATCCTAAAACCAGAATAAAGTTTGCACAGGGTTTTAGTTACAGTTAATGTATAAGCCAACAATGTTTACTCAATATTATATAGGCTTTGCAACACACCACAGCAGTAAATTAGCTTGATATATTAGCTCTGTGCTGAGAAAATGAGACTGTCTCTGAGATCTGTAAAGCACGGCAAGTATTTCCCCTATGGTACAGAGATGAGTTCAGGTCACAGCAATAAAATCTAGGCCAACGTGCTGTGCTGCACACAGAAGAAAAACAAGCTCTAGGATCCTTGCTGTCCTCACGTACACATGTGGAAAGCAGCCCCTGACCACCAGAGTGGCAGCACTTGCCAGCCAGAAGGATAGGCTTTGTTGTCGCCTTCTTTTCACCCCTACACTGACACCAAGACAGTTCTCTACAGACAAAAACAGCTGCACCCTTCCTCTTCTTTCTCTTCCTGCTCATTTGCCCTAAAGAAAAATTTCTTCTGAAATGAAAAGAAGACAAATCAGTCCGTGATGGGAAAGGAGGGTTAAGGACAGTAAGACCATTTCAAGCACCTCTTACTTTCTTTGTGTCTTTCCATCTCAGGTTGCTCAGAACAGACCTGTTTCTCATTACCAATGCTTCCAGTTACAACCATGCTTAAACAGCACAACAAAGTGTGTGTTTGAGGCTAATTGGAATGTTTTAATGGAGAAAATTATATTACAGGCTGAGAAAATAAAACAATGGTGATGCCTACTTCACTCATAGGTTTGCTGAGATATATAAGACTAAAAAACACAAAACGTAGATAAGACACTGTCTCACAGGCTCGGAGAGTCTCGGTCTCTTTAGCTTTTTGCCTTCTCCTCTCTGCTGAGTAACCTCACTAACCACTCTGCTTCTAATCCCCCTGGCCCATCCTCCAGACTCACCTTGCACGGAAGGCAAACCCCGGGGTAAGGTAGAGGGGTGGGGAGAAGGTGGAAGGGTGGTTGGGAGCCCCTCCTGGGGACTCTGATTTCTGAGAGGGGAGTTGTGTTTCTGTATTACCTTTAACTTGTATATTTCTGTAACTATCCATATCTGTTGTGTATATCTCTGCTTGTATATTGTGCTAAGCTGTAAATAGAGCTTCAGTCCTTAGCTTTCAGCCATCTGAGTCTAGTCTGGGTGATTTTACAAAGTGTGGTGGGGGCGGGGAACTCCCAAACCATCACACAAAGCAAGGAGTCAGAGTCTGATGTAAACATGCTAGCATTTGTCATTTCTAGCTGCCTACTCCAAGGATATCCTCCAGAAGCAATGAAACTACTCAGCCACTTCCACATTCTGTTCTCCTGTACACCCACTGCAAGATGAGAAAGTGATGTTTTCTTGGTGCACGAGAGTGCTAAGAAGTTTAAAATGGAAGTATATTGAGTAGAAGGTGTTCTGTAACAGTCAGGTACTCTGAGAAAAGTTACAACTGGATGTCCCTATTTGCTGACAAAGATCCCTTCCTTTTTCACACTCCTGGTTTGCTGTTTAGGTGTGAAGTGCTGAATGAAGGAACAGCTTAGCTGCTCAGTTAAAACCCAAGACCTTGGACTGAGCATTCTCTTATCTTTACAGTTTAACCAGAAGAGAGAAAACATTATAATCAAATCAAACACTGGTCATGTGGTGCTCACTATTGTACAAGGATAACAGAGCAAACAAAAGGAAAGATCTCTGGAAGGACATACAAGTAGTGCAGCTTCCAAGAGGCAGACTACATGCTTTGCCAAACTGACATCTTTTCCATTGGAGGACTGTCTCTGACACTGTGATAACTAAGTACAGAATAAAACTATCTGACTGCTGGTTTGAGAGGTTTTTAATTGCTTCTCTAAATCAGATGGCATAAATCCACACTAGAGCACAGGGTAGGTGAATTCTACTTTTGACAGCTGATGGGTGTTTTATTACATTCTGAAGCACTGTATGCATTATCTCCCTCCCTGGTGTCCCGAGGGAAAGAAGTGTATGCAATACAGGTATTTAAGACTACTATTCAAACACACAGGCTTTACAATGACACTGCTATCTGCAGCAAAAGCATACAATGTTTTGATTGTATCATACTGAAAGCTATCGTTTAGCAAGGCTCTAATAGCTCCCATTTGACTGCAGAACTCAAAATCTCTATCTGCTGAACAAACAAATGCTGCTGGCTTCTTCCATAATCATGTAGCATGAACTTAGTAAATACAAGTATGGTATTATCCAGGGACACAAATTGAAGCTTGGGTAGTGATCTCAACAGGTGATGAACAACTCAGTTCAAGAGGACCTACCTTTTTGTTCACACTTAAATATAAATTTTTTTAAATCACAATTTTAACATAGTGTTTTTTATATTTTTGAGGTGAACTTAACCTGCTCTCCACCTTCTGTTCTATGTACTTTATTCATCTATTGAAAACTAAACCTCGTGTGATTTGTTGGAGAGGAGATGCTGCAGTGTGAATATTGGAGCTGGTTAAAGGTGGGCATTTTTCCAAAGGTAAAAATAAAACCTGACATTTTGCAGTGAGAAAACTCAAGTGCAGAGCTGAAAAGTGAAGCAATGGGAAATAAAACATTTGTGTTTGTTTTATAATTCTCTAGTGAAAGAGTATTTATGAAAATTGTCTCCAGTGATGGAAAGAAACACTGCTGTCAAGTACCTCAGCGTCAGTGGACGTCGTGGTTGATTTGCAGGAGAAAGCAATGCTGTCCTAGACTAAAGTCAGGATTCATTGTCTTCCCACTAGCCACATCTGGTACAGCCATGACAATCATTTCCACAAATCCCATGAAGATTTTGGAAATGGCAGGGAGTTGCAATAATTAGTGCAAGGCCAGGATATTTCTAGGTGCAGCTCTGGTTCCCACTGAAGTCAACAGTTCTTGGGGACACTCCTGTCTTTAGATGGACAGTTTAGAAAACAGATGAGATGTCTATGACTCAGGCAGGTCTGAATGTTAGATACATGTGGATCTTAGTGCTAGCAAATAAGTCTTGGTGGCTAAAGCTAAAGCCATGTGTTGTCAGGTCTTACCAGCATATGAAACAGTTTCATCTTGCACTATAATCTGGGACACCATTCTTCTCATAGCCTGACTCTGAGCAGTGCTCCCTTTCTGGTACTATTTGTACACCTGTCCCTGGTAAAAATTTATTGCCTAGTCATTATTTTAAGCCATCAGCAGTGCTCAGTAAGAGGGTTAAAATCTATTAGCACTATATAAATAGTACCAGTGATAACAGCCTCCTATCTTTTTCATTAGTAGAGAAGATACCAGATCTACTGTTTAGGGCAAATTTAGGTTATTAAAGAAAAGTAAGTTTCCACCCTCCAAGAGGACCTAAATGCCTAAGTGAATAAAATTAGAGCTCAAGAGGGAAACAGAGTGGGATGAGTAGAACATTAGCTAAACATCCCAGAAATGGTCACCTGAAACTGTACTGGAGGGTGCATTTCTTCTTGGCAAGCCTTACTATGACAGCACTAAGCTAGGAGGTGCTGAGTGTACTCCCCTAAAGATCATGCTGGGAAAGCTTCTATCTGCTTGGATGCTATAAGCTGATCTTAAGCAAGCTGTTCTCACAAATCAGAGCAGAGGTAAGTAAACCCTCTCCACTCAAATTTGCTGAGAAAATCTCACCAAATACTACTATAATGGCAAACACATTTAAAAAAAAAAAAAAAAAGAAAGAGAGAGAAGGAGAGAGATGTTGAGAACTAGAACACTTCCAAATAAACTTGTTGCTAAGAAATAAACTACTATGTGGAAAAAGCACCAACCAACCACGGCAGAAACAACAAAACAAAACAAACAAACCCAGAAGTTACCTTCATTCTTGCAGTTCTGGAGTCTTTAGTAGTTCAGCTGATCACAACATGTTACGAGGTCCACAGAGCTTGTTTCTGCAAAGAAATTAATGTGCTGATCAGTTTTGTGTAAGGACAGTTTGGTACAGAATTGTTTGCTGCTGGCATGAGAGAGGAGCAAGTCTTCTCATATACTGCAGCTGCCATTCATTTTTGGAATTAATATAGATGGAATGGAAACAGCAAATTCCCACTTTTAATTTCGTGTGTATTATTTGTATACAAAAATAAGCCATAGCCTAACTCTGCCTTTATAGAGCACCACGAACACCCAGACAGGACGTCAATGGGATACATTCTGCCTTTGCCCTTGAAAGTACCACACTAGCTTCTTGGAAAAGGAAAACCCACAGAATGGCCTCCTCTGTGATAGGTTCTAGGTGGCCTGAGCAGACTAGATCACAGGATCACAAGACATTAGGAGTTGGAAGCGATCTCCAGAGATGACAGAGTTCAAGTCCCCTGCCACAGCAGGACCACATAATCTAGTGCAGGCCACACAGGAACACATCCAGACAGAACCTGAAAATCTCCAGAGAAGGAGACTCCACAGCCTCTCTGGGGAGCCTGTTCCAGTGCTCTGTGACCCCTACAGTAAAGAAATTCTTCCTCATGTTGAGGTGGAACTTCCTGTGCTGCAATTTCCATCCACTGGGCCACAAAGATGATTAGAGGGAGTAGCTCTGCTATGAGGACAGGCTGGGAGAGTTGGGGCTCTGCAGCCTGGAGAAGAGAAGGCTTCCAGGAGACCTTAGAGTAGCCTTCCAGTATCTGAAAGGGGCCTACAGGAAGGCTGGGGAGGGACTATTGACAAGGTCTTGTAATGACAGGACAAGGGGCAATGGGTTTAAACTGGAAAAGGGTAGATTTAGACTGGATGTTAGGAGGAAGTTTCCAGTGAGGGTGGTGAGACACTGGCACAAGTTGCCCAGGGAGGTTGTGGCTGCTCCCTCCATGGAGGTGTTCAAGGTCAGGCTGGGCAAGGCCTTGAGTGACCTGCACTAGTGGGAGGTGTCCCTGCCTATGGCAGGAGGTTGGAACTAGATGATCTTTGAGGTTTGCCCCTTGTCCTATCCCAGGGTACAAGTGAGTAGAGGCTCCCTAGCTTCCCACAAAGGCTCTGTCCATCCTGCTTTTGATCTTGATGCATAAGTTCCTTAAAACAGTTCCAGAATCCAACTCTTACATCTGGTTCTTATCTGCTGCCAACTTCAGCGTGAGACTTTCCTAGTGACTGCCCACTGCATCAGTGGTAACAGGAGTGGGTGGGTTTGATATGGTGTCTTTTGCATCATCATCATCATCATCATCATTATTATTATTATTACTGTTATTACTGCTTTTATTAAAGCTGGTTTAGTTGTTGTGTTTGTGTTTTTTCCCAGTCCATAAGTCTCTCTCCCTTATTCCCTCTGCCCCTTTGGGAAGGGAGGAGTCTAATATCATCTGTCACTCATTTGGTGGCCTGACCAGACCTAACCCTTCGACACCTGGCAGGTGTTCAGTCAAGTGATGGAGATTGCAATACCTTTCTCACTGCAGGTTTGCACATCTCTGGACTGCAGAAGAACTACACAGACTTCTCACTTCACATTTATATTGCACAAGTATCCAGAGAGCTCTGAGTAGCCCCTATCCAGCTTTGAAACTAACCTGAAGTATTTCAAGGAGATGCTATTGGAAATAGTTTTTCCATTTGCTTAATGGTCTCTTCTGTTCCATAGTTAGTTTGGAGTGTTCATAAAAGCTGAGATTTACAGAATATTGATATTATTATGCAAACACATAATCATTCTCTGGTTCTAAATTACATTTTTCCTCAACTACATAAATAACAATAACGATCTATCAAATGACTGTTGCTTCCATGCTTACAACTAATTTTACAGAGAGCATTCAGGGCAAGGCTCAGTTATCATTTTTAAGTTGTTTTTACCTGCTTTATGTACTACTAAAAATGTACACTTTAAGTCACATTAGCAAAGAGTAGATTGGAGAAGGCAGATACTGCAAGGGCAAAGGACAGCAGGAAAAAAAAAGAAAGACATGAAGTTTAACATCCTTTGGAGGGGACCTACTTAATTTAAAATGGCCTTTATTCCAAGAGGTTGCATAAAATATCATTTCACTGGAGGACTTGGGGAAACTTTCCCTGTGACAGTGCTGCCAAAATCTAATTAGCGATTCATCCAGTCCTATATATCAACGTTACTGTCTGTCAGGCAGCCACAATGTATCACGGCTAAGTGGATTTTTAACTGTCTAAATCAGTCTGTCTAAACAACATAAACTGGGAAACAAATCAAGGGACCAGTTAAAAATCATGGAAGTGGCAGAGATTTATTATAAAAATACCATTTGCTCTATTAATCGCTTTAATGGCAGGGAGATGGAGCCAGGTGTGGCACAGCAGTGATCGCCTGCGCTGGGCGATGTTGTCAGTGCTAATACAAGAGACAACACTCCCCAGGCTTTAGGACTAATAGGACTCAATAATAGGCTTTGCCCCACTTCATCCACATCCCAGCATGGTTTTAAGGGGCGGTAGCTGTCACAGTTCTGGGCCTTCAACCTGCTGCAAAAAGCAGGCTTGGAAATCATCACGCAGGGGTTATGCTGGCAGCCAGACCTCACCACAGCCAGGGGGGCAGCTGCCCTCCTCCCACAGAAGGCTGTGTGCCAGGTCTCTGCAGGAACTGCCATGCAGCTCCACGCACACCCTGCAGACAGCACAGCCATTCCAGGGCTACTTAGGAACACTGCCTTTATTTTAAACTTTTTTACTTTTGACTTTCCCTTCTTTAATTTTTAACTAAAATTTCCTTTTCAAAGTTATGCTTTAATCACACACACCCCCCTTCAGCCATTCAAAAAGTAATCTTATTCTTCCATGCCCTCTAAGTCACCTCTAGGGGAGAATCTCCACCACCTCCTCCTCCACAGAGAGATGAAGCTGCTAAGGAGCTGAGAGAGCCCAGAGGAGAACCTCCTAAACACTTCTCCTTGGCTCCAAAGGCAGGAGAGAGGATTAGAGACTACCACTTCCCAGCTGAGGCTGCTGCCTCTCACACCTAGCAAGCCAATGAAGGAGTCCAGGTCACTGCAGGTGTTTTACAGTATTAGCCAGAAGGCAAGACCTGGCACTGCTCAGCTATTTTGCTATTTTTCATCCACTCCTTGAAGTTTTGGGGCTTTTTAAAAAAATAAATAAATAAATTAGCTTTTGGGTTTGTTTGTTTTTTTGTTTTGTTTGCTTGTTTTTGTTTGGTTTGAGTTTTTTAGCATTTTGTCCCCCGTCAGATCAGCAGGTTTTGCCTCACTATCTTTGTGTCCCATTATTTCATTCATCCACGAGTCAGGGACCACTTCTACAGATGCCCAAAGCAGATTTTATGCATGCCTGTAACACTCATGCTGCAGTACGCTATGACTTGATGATCATTTCCCGCCAAATGCATGCTGTTAACAGAACTATTTTTTTCCCCTCTATAGATCGGATTAGAAACTGAAAAGTTCCAGTATTGAAAGCTATTATTAGATAAAACAATTCTTTTATATCCATGAGTCAGACAAGCATTCACTGACCAGCCCTGCTGCTACTTTATGTTGAATATAGACCCACAAATACGACTGACTCAGACATAAAGAGCATCTGCAGGAGACAGCCACCATCAGCCTACCACCTAGACTCTGAGGCTGCTGTCACTGACATGGTGTTTCACTCAAACACAGTATGGAAGGATTTTGGTTCCTGAAACTGAAAACTAAGTGGTTATCATGGCTAGAAAGCCTGTATTTTAAAGGAATACATTCATTCTTATGCAATGACATGCCATGAATTTTGCATGAGGCATAGCACTTGGTGTCAGGAATTATATCAGCTCCAGCTAGGGGGACAATGATACATATGTTTGTACAAAACACGTAATATGTTTTATTTAAAGTGTGCCATAAATATTTTTGCCCTGAAGCGGGGTTTAAAATGAGCTCTGTAAGGTGTCATAACAAAATGTATGTTCAGAAAGTAGAAAGTGGTGCATCTATTCTTAAATGTCTAACTCCATCTGAAAAAAAATTGCTGGATATCCACTGATAAAGCTGCCACTCCATTCTGAGATGGCTGATACTAATGGTAAAACATACAAGGCCACATTTTCTGTCATGGCTCACAATTTATGCATGAAACCTTTTTTCTCCCAAGTGCCTGAAGATAACAGTGCACTGAGAAAAGCAACAAATCACACTGCAGATTGCATTCATTGCTATCCAATGCAAGGAAAATCAGCAGCCTGGTCTACACACAAAAAAAAACCCAAAACAGTCTTGGAAGCATCAGCAGCAAATAGGTTGGCAGGTTCCACCACCTAACCACACAGGCAGTCCTTGCTCTGCGTTGAGGTTGCTGTGTCTGGGCTAGGCCCATATATGAAGGGCACTGAACTGTTGGAGTGGGTCCACAGGAGGGCCACAAAGATCAGAGGGCTGGAGCAGGTCTGCTATAAGGACAGAGTGAGAGAGCTGGGTGGAGAAGAAAAGGCTTCAAGGAGACCTTATAGTAGCCTTCCAGTATGTGAGGAGGGCCTACGGGAAGGCTGGAGAGGGACTATTGACAAGGTCTTGTAATGACAGGACAAGGGGCAATGGGTTTAAACTGGAAAAGGGGAGATTGAAACTGCATGTTAGGAAGTTCATTACAGTGAGGGTGGTGAGACACTGGCACAGGTTGCCCAGGGAGGTGGTGGAGCACAGAATCATCCAATGTGATCAAGATCACATTGGGTGATTCTGTGCTCCACCACCTCCCTGGAGGTATTCAAGGTCAGGTTGGACGAGGCCTTGAGTGACCGGTTCCAGTGGGAGGTGTCCCTGCCGATGGCAGGGGGTTGGAACTAGATGATCTTTGAGGTCCCTTCCAACCTTACTATTCTATGATTCTATACACTAACCACTGTCTCAACAGGAGCAGTCCTGGTATCAATAAATCTCTCCTCTGCTCACTGCTGCCTTCAAGGGCCTGTTGCAACTGTATGTCCCTAGCCCAGTAGACAACAGAGAATTGCCCTCTTGCTTATGGGGCACAGAACGTGAAGCTGACTTGTGGATCTGCATCATTGCTGTAGATTTGTTCACCAGAAATTACAGAAAGTCCACTGAGACATCACATCTACTTACAGCACTTAGGTGTGTGTAGAGAGATCACTGGTTGAGTAAGGAGACAGGGCTGCTTTCTTCAGCTCTGGGGTGAGATTTGAAGTTGTAAGGATGTATGCACACCAATACACACGCACAATGAGCAAAGCAGGAAACAAAGCCAAAACAGCTCAAGGCAGCTTGGAGTTGCACTCCATTTAACACCAAGTCACTCTTAATAAATCAGAATTGTCTGTCTCTCTTCTCCAAGAAACAGTTTTAAATGATTCCAAAATCCTGATCCAGTCACTAACCCTGCTACAGCAAACTGCAAAAGGAAAACAGCCTCTGCACTTGCTAGCCACTGAGAAAATTTATAGTTAACACTGAATGTGGGAAAAAAACAGAGTAACTCCACAATAGGACATGACAGGGATAATATTTGTGAAATATTACTGCATTCACAGTATAAATCAGGCCAGACTTAAAACT
Source organism: Semnornis frantzii (assembly GCA_013399775.1). Classification (NCBI taxonomy): domain Eukaryota; kingdom Metazoa; phylum Chordata; class Aves; order Piciformes; family Ramphastidae; genus Semnornis; species Semnornis frantzii. The sequence continues at coordinate 659 of VWYK01128109.1, read as the reverse complement.
GTGGCCAACCATTTCTGTCCAGGTGGCCATTTCCCAGCATAAGGCTCAGATTTCACAATCTGACTAAAATCAGTGAGAGCCACAGGCCTCTTGCTGCTCATCTCAACTCTCCTGTCATTGAGGGAGGTCTAGGTGTCACTTCAGATTTAGAGCTACCAAAACAGCTCCAAAAGTCAACGATGGATGTAACTGCTATGTATGGGTGTGTGGTTTTCACTACTGGAAAGGCTTAGAAACTCTCTTCTTTTATACTTGTGGCCAGCCAATGTGCATGCAGTTGAGCTATAATTATCTGGTTAGAAAGGCATTAGAAATAGAGGCATTTTCTTCACTCTGATTTGGAATTGCCCAAATACCATCAGCAGCAGTGAAAATTATTGCTGATAGACAGGAAGTTAAGTTCAGACCTGCTGTCCCGAACTTAAGAGCACATGAAACCACCCATGTCAGAAGTGGTTGCAATTTCTATTAAGGAAAACTACAAATTAAACAAAAAGCAATAATAAAAAAAAAAAAAGCTTACAAAAACTAGCACCAAAAAAAAGAAAAAAAGTGGCAGTAAAAAGCTAACAAGTCCATAAAGATCCAATATCTATCTGAAGAAAAGAACTGTATACAGGAACTAGAGGGGCTAAATTGGAGAGGTGGGCCCAGGCTAA
>VWYK01128103.1:45903-57338 GCA_013399775.1 Semnornis frantzii | reverse complement strand
TCCTGTGAGCCTGTGATGTGGCCACATCCAAGTAGTTCTCATCTGCTGTTTCCTCCTGTGCATTCTCCTGAGCAGTTTTGAGAGCAGCATTTCACAGAGCCAAACCTGTTAGCCCCTGAGCTCTCTCTGCCTTGTCTTCAAAGGCAATAAGAACAAGGACAGCTCCTCTTTCAGATCAGACAGAATAGGGAAGCCAAAACCCATCACTAACCACTAGAGCTGTGTAAATACCACATCCCAGCAAGTATTTGGTTCCATTTTAACAGGGCTCTTAAGATTCAGGCACATGGTTTTGCTCACTAAAAAGGTCACCCCTCTCTTCCCCTCCTGGTTGTGAAAGACACATCTAGAATCAAAGAGGGAAGGAGGAGTCAGTACTTAAAACCTTTCCAACGGTATGGAGTGGGAAGTGTTAAGAATTCCCTCAAGGCAAAGCTTCCCTGGATAAATCATGAGGTTCTGCATTACGAGGAGAGGTGTTCACACCTTGCTAAGGTTAAAGGTGCAGCATGGGAGTGTTCCTGCCTCGTTCTGCTAAGAGTTCCCCTCCACTAACAATCCTTTCATTCATTCATGCTTCTGTTTCTCCCCCAGACTCTGCAAGTGATCTATCCTTACACCCCCCAGAATGATGATGAACTGGAGCTGGTCCCAGGGGATTTTATTTTCATGTCCCCAGTGGAACAAACCAGTACAAGTGAGGGCTGGATTTATGGCATTTCCCTTGCAACTGGCTGCTCTGGCCTACTGCCTGAGAATTACATCACGAAGGCGGATGAATGTGGGACCTGGGTGTTTCATGGGTAGGTAAAGCTGCTCGGTCCAGTGCTGTAAAAAGAGAGCTCAGCAGCTGTGATTTCACCTGGGTAAGTGAAGAGTTTCCCAGGGCTGATCAGGAGGTTGCCTGGGGGAATCATCCTGGCATGCAAAGTCGGTGATAAGCGAAGGAAGAGCAGATGCTGTCCCCGGTGCAGGGGATTAGAGGAGGATGTGATTTATTTAGCCAAGATGCTGCAGCAACTATTCACTCACAGAGTTGCTTCTGGTGGTGAACAGAGCAGATGGCCACTGCAGAGTCATTGCTGTGTAGACACCTCTGTGATGGGACTGGGATCAGAAAGGTTTATATTTGAGCATTAATTTGGGGAAGAAAGGTCTTTTGTGTGTAATTCCCTGGGGAAAAGGGCTTGAGATAAGAAACATTGCTTAAGATACTTAGCAAGATTTTCAGAAGCAGTTAGTTGCCTGCCTGCACTGGCTTCAAGGAGAATGCAGATCTCATCTTCTGAGTAAGGTTATGCCTTGTGCCTCTTGATTTTGATGGGAGTTTGTTAAACAGCAGTAAAAACTTCGTGCTTGAGGGGTGGGTGTGGGCACTCCTGCAAGGTTGGCTGCATCCCTAAGTGCCCAGATACCTTTGACAAGTCACAGGGAGTAGTTGGTATGTAAAAGCACAAGATGACAAGGAGAGGGGACACAGTCCTGCCTGCTGCCCCCTGCTAAGCACCATTGCAGGTACAGAAGTTTGGTAACAGTCACAGCAGTGAGCAGGTTGCTTACAAAGGGAAGGGATGAAGATACAGAACAAAATACAGACAGGTGCTCTTTCAGATTTCAGCATGACCCATGCAGGGAGAGTCCAGGCAGAGAGGGGAAGCACTCAGTAACCCATGTCAGCAGAACTGACCTAACTCAGCACTCACATAGAAACTGATCCAACTGCTCCTCAAATCAAGCAAAATGCAGGAAACAAGAGGAGCAGAAAGGGCAAGCAGCCTTCTCCTTTGCCTGGGACTCTTCTGGCTTAACACATGCAACATAGTGAGTGACAGATGGAGAGCAGGCACAGGGCAGTCACAGCAGGCTGGCTTCCAGATGTGACTGCCACCAACCACTGCCTTTCTGTAAGGCAGCCCTGGCTTAGCCCCAAGTCCTCCCCAACCCAGGAGTCCTGCCCTGCAGGGACTGGCCTAGGAAGAGATCACTCATTCACCCCTCTTATCACAACCATCTATTCTTTTCTTGCCTGCTCTCAGAATGAACACAGCTAATAAAAGGGGCTTTCATCTGCACATTTGCCAAGCAGAGCAAAGCTGTCTTCACTGAGCCTGCCACTCTCAAACTCCAGCTCATCTTTCATTACAAGGAAAGAGAAGATCTCCAGTAGCCAGACAGAGGGCTGAGGATCCACTTTATACAGCAGCAAAGATGGGTCCTAGCTGAGAAATTCAGATCCTTCTCATACTGAGATTCTCAATTTTGAGGTCAGTGAGGATGTCTCTGTGCTAGCTGCATTCACACTCCAAGCTGACCAGTGAGAGATGTCTGTTGGGGCTCCCTGCTCAGAGCTTAGCCACCTGAGCTTGGCACACACTAATGCTTTTGGATCAGAGCTGGCCTTATCCTGCCAGCTGGAGGTGTGTTCTGAGTGTACTTCTGCCTGCCATACATCACATGCACATATTCTGAGGAGGAGGGTTAGACATAAATTTCTCACCTCAGCACCTGGTAAGATTTCCCTCAGCTTATCCAAAAAGCTCTCCTGCCTACACTTAACTTCCCTTCAGCATCCACCACCCCTGCTGCACCTTGTCATGCCATGCCTGACTCTGAGACATCTGCTGCCCTCTGATGCTCTGCCTGCACTTGGGCAACGAGAGGAACAGTTCCTTGCAGCATGCCCAGCCCTTGCTGGGAATAAAATTGATTTAGTTATGAGTATTGCTGGAGGGTCAGGTCTGAAAGAGCAAGAGCAAGAGGCTGGAGAGGTCATCTGCTGCCAGAGTGCCTGCTGCAAGGCTGCCTGCTGTTGGGCAGGGGTCAGCAGTGCTGGCCCCAGCATGGCTGGTTCCCACCTCCTGCCCCCTTTGCCTGCCAGTGCTTCTCTGCATGAGATCTTCACCTGACTGAAGAAGCCACTACCTCAGCCTCATCCTTGCACCCTAGTTCCACCAGATCATAGAATCACAGAATGTTAGAGATTAGAAGGGACCATGAAGGTCATCCAGTCCACCCCCCTGCCAGAGCAGGACCACCTGGAGCAGGTCACACAGGCTGAGGGACCAACATCAGGACCAAGTGTGGGATTTTTCCCTTCTTGAAGCAGATGCAAATCAGATGATTTCAGTTCTCCACAAAAATGCAGATGACCTATTTTTGTTCCTTTGGTAGAGAAACTTGGTGTTACTTTCACAGCTTTGAAACACCCCTCTGAGATCTTATCCTAACTAGGGACTAGTTAGAAGTAACTTCTGACAAACATAAGGCACTGAAAAGTGCAAGCACTGGCAGCTGCTGCTTCCAAAGTAAGTGACCACATGCACTAAGCTGATAACTGATTTTTTTTTGGTAGTGACTAAGCAAATGTAACCCAAACAATGTAACTGCATCAGCAGAGGCACTGCAGCTTCTGTAATTGCCTGTCAAGAGTTCAGTCCTGAGGGTCTAGGTCAAAGTCCTTGAACATGAGAGCTTTATTCAGAGGGAGAATGGGATCTATTATTTCTCTTAAGTGTAGCCAAAGGGATAACACTGGTGGGAATAAATTCCCACTGTAGATGGGAAATGGGATAGACAGAAATGAAAAATGCAGAGACAACAACCCCAGGCTGAGTCTGCCACATCCCCAGCAGTGGCTATAAACTATTTTGTGTGCAGCAACCCTGCAAACTACCCAGCATGAGAGGCAAGAGTGTCCTTCAGCTTTCTACTGAAGCAATAGGGGAGTGGAAACTCCCTGCAGCAATTAGTTTCCAAACTTTGGTCCACAAGACCAAAGGGCCATGAAGATGATCAGAGGGATGGAGCAGCTCTCCTATGAGGACAGGCTGAGTGAGTTGGGGCTCTTCAACCTGGAGAAAAGACTTCCAGGAGACCTTGGAGTAGCCTTCTGGTATCTGAAAGGGGCTACAGGAAGGGTGGGGAGGGACTATTGACAAGGTCTGGGAATGCCAGGACAAGGGGAATGGGTTGAAGTGTCAGAGGGGAGATTGAAAGTGGATGTTAGGAGGAAGTTGTTTGCAGTGAGGGTGGTGAGACACTGGCACAGGTTGCCCAGGGAGGTTGTGGAGCACAGAATTGCCCAATGTGATCAAAGATCAAAGATCACATTGGGTGATTCTGTGCTCCACAACCTCCCTGGAGGTGTTCAGGACCAGGTTGGATGAGTCCCTGAGTGAGCTGTGCTAGTGGGAGGTGTCCCTGCCTATGGCAGAGGGTTGGAACTGGCTGATCCTTGAAGTCCCTTCCAACCTTACCATTCTGTGATTCTAGAAGACCATTAATTTGCAGCTGGGTTCCCCAGATGATGTCAGTGAGCATCCTGTGGCTGTGAGGAAGGTCTTGGCATTTTCCATGAGGAATGGCTGACAGAGCCATGTAGACCAAACTTTGGGAACTGTGGTTCTGTCAAACTGTTTCTAAGGAGACAGGAAGCCTGTTGAGGTGAGTTTTATCTCTCCATGTGTGTACACCACCTAGCAAGGTGCTCTCCAGGCAGCACTAAAATACAAATTATAAAGTAATAGCATGATGAGAGTAATTATCATCAGCTCCTGTAGACTGCAGAAATGTCCTTACTGCAGCCTGAGCACATGAAGCCCAAAGGATTCCCAAAGCCAACCTCTTTCTGTTTTTGGCAGGTCCTACTCAATCCTGAATACTACATCCTCCCCAGCCCTTCAAGCCTTCAGTGATGGAGCTCTGGAAAGAAGGCAGCAGGAGGACCAAGGACCTTGCGACGCAGGGCCGCTCACTATCATCTGCCAGAACGTGCAGGTAGTGCCACACACACACAGATCAGACACAGCTTCAGTGGTGAGATCCCAGCAGCTGAGTTTCCCCTGCCAGCTTGCCCTCTGCTGTCCTTTCGCTGCCTGTAGCACAGGCTACAAGTTAAAAGTTCTCTACCAGCTTCCCAGTGACACAATTAACCACAGGCACAGGGCATGTGGATTGAAGCTTGAGGAGGGCAAATTTACCCTGGAGATTAGGAAGAAGTTTTTGACAGTGAGGGTGGGGAGACACTGGAACAGGCTGCCTAGGGAGGTTGGGGATGTCCCCTCCCCTGGAGGTGTTCAAGGCCAGGCTGGATGAAGGCTTGAGTGCCTTGGGCTGGTGGAAGGTGTCCCTGCCTGTGGCAAGGGGGATGAAACTGGATGATCCTTGAGGTCCCTTCCAAACCTGACAATTCTGTGAACTGCCACCAGAAAGAGGAGTCAAGCCAATGGACACAGCACTTAAACACCTCCCTGAAGGGTCTTCAAGGCCAGGCTTGAGCAGCCTGGGCTAGTGGAAGGTGTCCCTGCCCGTGCAGGGGGCTTGTAGCTGGATGCTCTTTAAGTTCCCTTCCAACCCAAGTCATTCTATATGACATTGCTGCCCCCAAACCTGCTCTTAGCATGGTGCAGCTGGGCCCCATCCTCTGCTCACTTTAGCAGCTTTACAGCAGCATAAATTTCTCAACTTCAGAAAAGCTTCCTGTACCCACACGTGGGTAAAGCAGGAGGTCCTGACTCCAGTTAGGAAATCAGACCTCAGCAAACCCCTTGCACTTTGCTGAAGGTCAAATATCCTGGCATTTGTCTTCCAGCCCCTGAGAATAAGCAGCCAGCCAGGGCCTCAGAAACGCTGCCTGTTTGTCTGCAGACACGGGGAGAGGATGGATGTCGTTTTTGGGAAGTACTGGCTGTCACAGTGCTTTGATGCCAAAGGTGAGCAGGCTCCCTCGGGTCTCTTGGCCTCTAGGTTTAGATGAAGGAAGGAGAGCAGTGACTGCCTGAGGCAAAGCTTAGATGGGAGCTGTGGTTTCTTAACACAGAGTGCTGCTTTGAGCAGCTCCTTGTGGCTGAGCAGTGCTGCAGTCAGAAGCAGAAACACAAGGCAGGGAGAGCATACATCTGCTAACACTGGGGAAACTACTGCTGGCGAAATGACATTGAAGTAAGGTTGCCAAAGGGAGTTTTTGTTGGAAATGAAGTTATGGTGTTAGTGGTCAGTCTCCAGTGCAAGTATTTACTACCACCAAGAAAATCTTTGTCCAGAGGAGAGCCACAAAGATGATCCAAGGGCTGGAGCACCTCTGCTGTGAGGACAGGAGTGTTCAGCCTGGAGAAGAGAAGGCTCCAGTGGGACCTTAAAGCTGCCTTGCAATAGCTGAACAGACCCTGCAGGAAGGCTGCAGAGAGACTTTTCATAAGGGTGTCTAGAGATGGGACAAGGGGGAATGGTTTGAAGCTGAGGGAGAGTAGATTTAGACTGGATCCTAGGAAGAAGTTCTTCAGTATGAGGGTGGTGATGCTCTGGAATAGGTTGTGGGTGTCCCCTCCCTGGAGGTGTTCAAGGCCAAGTTGGGTGAGACCTTGAGCGACCCAATCTAGCAGAGAGGTATCCTGCCCATGGCTGGGGAGGGAGACTGGAACTAGATAATCTTTAAGTTCCCTTCCCATCTGGAGCATTTGATGATTGTGTGGAACAGGTGATGCTGCCTGCCTCTCTCTGATGGGCTCACTCTGCTCTCACAGGAAGGTATATGCGCAGTAACCTGAATATGCCTCACAGCTTACCTCAGCGAAGCGGCGGCTTCAGGGATTACGAAAAGGATGCTCCCATCACTGTGCTGGGCTGCATGCAGGCAAGGATGGTTGGTAAGTTGTCCTCAGACAAGAACTTGCCCAGGGAGCTTTCATATCTCCCTCTCACACACCCAGCCAGAGAAAGAGAAAGTGCAGGGCAGGAAAAAAAGAAAGAATGAAGTGCTTTGAACTAACAGGACTTAGATGTTTCAAAGACCTTTGCCAAGCCACTTCACCTTCCCCAGCAAGCCCTTGCTTTCAAAGGGAGCTGCTCACTAGGTGAGGGGATGAGAGGAAGTGGCCTGAAATTGTGCCAGGGGAGGTTTAGTTTCATTATTAGGGGGGAAAAAAAAAAAAAATCTTGACTGCAAGACGGGTCAGATGTTGGCACAGGCTGCCCAGAGAGGAGATGGAGGGCCCATCCCTGGAGGTGTTCAAGAAACCTGTGGCCATGGCACTTGGGGATAGGTTTTAGTGGCCATGGTGGTGCTAGGTTGATGGTTGGACTGGATGATCTTAGATGTCTTTTCCAACCAAAGCAATTCTGTGATTGAAAGGAAACCTTGTCTCCTTCAGCTGCTGCAGCTGAAGAAAAGGCAAAGCAGACAATCTAGGGCACAGAATGAAATCAGAGCCCTCAGCAGCATGGCTGCAGAGCATTCCCTGCCAGCCTGTAAATCTGCACCACTGGAAGATGCTGTTGTCACCAGTGCTGGTGAGAAATGCAGCAGTGTGACAGTCACCTCATGCAGAATCTGCTTTTTTCTGTGACTGGTGTAGCAGAGTGCAAGTTCAAATCTCAGATTGTCAACATGCTTTTATCAGCCTGGTTTCTTTATATTTTTGTGGCAAAAGCAGAGTCTAAATCATTTCCAGTTCTCTCCCACACCCTCATCCTCATCTCTGCCTTCTGCATCTGTGGTACATAGACAGAAAATTGATAGTCAGGGAGCATTTGATTAGGGCAGCCCAGCCCCTTAAAGACATGAGATTCAGAGATCAGTACTTAGCATTTTCTCAGATGCAAATCCTTCAGAGCACTTGGTGTTGGTCACACTCAAAGTAGGGCAGCTAAAATTACACTTTGCATTTTAAACAAACAGAAATGACTGTGCCACAGCAGGATGCTCAGACGCCCAGCCACATGGCAGCAGGGTTTGCAGGATGCACAGAGCAGAAAGTGAATCTGGGAGCAATCACAGCACACTTTGCTGAGATCATTAAGTGGGTCTGAGTAGGCAGCTGCATACCTGACCCAGAAGCCATCAGCCTGCCAGGCTGGCTGTGGCATGTTGGCCATCTGCAGGCAGCCCACTGGCTGCAGCACCGCCTCAACCTTGAGGTTGACTGAGCCAGAATTCCTCTGATGACCAAAGCAAACCAAGAGGGTTATTAGATGTGTGGCTCCTCCTAAACTGTCCCACTTGCTCTCAAGAGATGCATAGAGCAGTTTGACATAGCTTACAGCCATTGTTAAGCACATGAAGTTAACAGCCCCTTCTTGCTCCCACTTCTTTGTCCTGCCTCTTCAAACAGAACTCTGCCCTACTACAAGCCTGTGCAGTGCTGAGCAGATCCCTTTTCTCATTTGGTTCCTTTAGGCATTGCAAGAATATTAATAACCTTAATAGTGGAGTTGATTCTTCTCTCATTTTCAGCACTCTTCCAGCCATGTGATGAGATGGTAATTTATACGAGCAGAGGATGGAGCCAGTTGCATTAAGTTGAGCTTCAGTTAAGTTGAATTGTTCTGATTTACAGCTTATAAGTGCAATGAAATGAAGTTCAAGCTCTCCACAGTTCTCCTCAGCACGCTGTTGGCTTTTTGGTTCAGTCTAGGAGCCAAAGCTGCTGCAAATTCTGTGCACACTGCTTTAAGTACTTAGGTGCAGGTGGAGCAGACACAGGGAAACATATCCTGGTACCAGGGCTGGGCACATCACAGAGCCCAGCAGGCTGCTGCAATCAATCTGATGGGTACACATCTTTCCCAGTGCAGCTGGGAAGCTGCTTCAGCTCCATGCTAAGTGGCAGAAAACCTCCCCCCCATGCTGTTACAATGTCTGATTTTATTCGTGGGTGTTGAAACTTACCTGCAGGTGAAGCCTTGCTAGAAACGAATACCATTGTAGACTACATCTACAGCTCCCCATCCCTGAGGTGTGTACAGACAGCACACAACATCCTCAAAGGTAAGAACCTTTTGGGGAGGTCTGGGAATGCCAGGACAAGGGGCAATGGGTTTGAAGTGGCAGAGGGGAGATGGAAAGTGGATGTGAGGAGGAAGTTGTTTGCAGTGAGGGTGGTGAGACACTGGCACAGGCTGCCCAGGGAGGTTGTTCAGGGCCATGTTGGATGAGTCCCTGAGTGAGCTGTACTAGTGGGAGGTGTCCCTGCCTATGGCAGGGCGTTGGAGCTGAATGATCCTTGAGGTCCCTTCCAACCTTACCATTCTATAACCCAACAAGCAGGAAAGGCTGCTGAATTCTCCTCTCTGGAATAAACACCAGATAAAAGGAACCCTGGTATGGGAGACTCAAGCAAGTGATTCAGGCTGAGGATTATTTCCATGAGAGTGTACTTTACCTGAGCACAGAAAAAGCCTCCTCACAGGCAGTGCTGACTGCATGGTGTGAGAAGTGCTTAGGCAAGCAGCATGCTGGCTTCACCACCACCAGCTGCTGGTCAGGGTAGGATTTATTGCTCCTCCCTGCAGAAGCCAGATGTGCATTTGGGATGGGTGGACACATCCAACTCAGCACACCCCGTGCCCTTGCCTGCTCATGCTCCTGCAGCTGCTTCTTGCTGCATTCTCCCACAGCAAATGCTACCATCAGTAAGAGTAATTGACTGTAGAAACTGGGAAGGGAAATAGTGACAGAGGCACAAGATGCCCTGGCATTGGAAACAGTCAAAAACAGCTCCAACAAACAGTCACCTCTAGCTTCAGTATCTTGCACATAGCTGCTGGCCAGGGATTTACATTCCCTGGCACATGATGTGCCCAGTAGCTATACTAAATACCTCATCTTTCCTACCTGCTATTAATCAACTAACTACTCAGAGAGGAAAAAAGGAAAATAGTTTTCATTCAAATTGAAGTATTAAAGCTGCAGAGCCTTGCTGCCCCAGCTACTGCCACTGACATCTGGTCTCCTTTCTCCCTCTCCCAGGGATGCAGCAAGAGAACAACCTGAAAATTCGAGTAGAGCCAGGCTTGTTTGAGTGGACCAAGTGGGTCTCTGGGAGCACACTACCTGCCTGGATACCCCCTGTGGATTTAGCTGCAGCTACTCTAAGCGTTGATACAACCTACAGGTAGCAGAAAGGGAGGGGTGAGAGGGTCCTGCATTGCTTAGTGGCTTTGGTTTTGAAGAGTAATGCTGGGCTGAGTTTTTAAAGCAGCTGCTGAAAGAGTTGCTGAGGCTTCCAGAATAAACTTGGAGGAGGTTTGAGGCTGCTGTGGTGAACAGGACCTGAGAATGGCTTTTTATAAACCAGATTTCCCAGGTCACTGGCAAGGCCCAGCTATATTGCTGATCATGGAGGGCCTCTTTCCATCTTCTGCATGTTTCAGGTGTCCAGGAAACCCTCAATGTATTTTTTGCTTTACCAAAACTTAGGAGTTTGGGCTCAGCTAACAGAACTAATTTTGCTGAGTCAGTTCCCTGACCATCATAGCCACAGACTGGACTGGACCATGGCTTCATTCCAAAGGAAAAAGCTTCTCTGACTCTCATGACTGGCATGGTGATGGAACTTAACTGTACATTCTCCATCACCCTGAGGAACCTGTCTGCAGCTGTCAGGCATTTAGGGTCCACTGACAGCAAAATCCAGAAGTTTGCTATCAAAGAGCTGAGCCCTAAGTATTTATCACTTCCCAGCAATTACATCTGAAAAGTTTTTTAGTGGAAAGAAGTGGCAGGTTTTTTACTCACATTTTCATGGTACTCATCCAAAAAAAAAACCCCTCCAAAACCAGAAAAAAACAAACAAAAACCAGAAAACACAAAACAAACCCAAAAGAAAACAAACACAGTTGCTGAAAGCAAACAAATGAAACATCTGATTAAAAAGCATTTGAATGCAAACAGATGAGCACCACTGATCTTTCCTCACACTTTGCAGAAAGGGAAGCACAAAGAGAACTTTCTCAGCTTGCAGGGGCCCTGACATCTGCACCAAAAGCCCAGAGCTGACCTTCCCAGGCTTGGCCTTTTTGCCAGCCACTCCCACAGCTACATAGTTCAGCCCTGGTGCCTGGGCAGGCTCCACATCCTGACCTCACAGCCTTGCTGCCATCCTCTGCTGCTTCCCTTTTAGTCAGCCACATGTCCACAGCTCCATGTTCCAAATATTGTTGGCAACAAACACCACAGGGCTGCTGGGAGCAACCTGCAGCTTCAGTCTGGAGGGAAACTCAAGACTCTTGTGACTCCCTGGTGCAGCAGCACAGCAGTTGATGCCCTCCAGCCTAACACAGAGATGCCTTTTACTGTAAGCTGCAGAGAGAAAGGCTAAATAAAACCTAGCAGAGAGAGTCATGTGGCAAAGAATAGACAAGATGATCTGTTCAGGCTTCCTACTCTCCAACTTATGATTCACTTCTACAAGCCAAACTCAAAAGAGCTCTCACAAAGAAGGAAACTCCAGGAAAAGTCACACAGTTTAGTTCTCATCAGACCCCATCTGGAGTCCTGTGTACAGTTCTGGAGCCCCCAGCACAGGAAGGACATGGAACTGTTGAGCAGGTCCAGAGGAGGCCATGAAGATGCTGAGAGGGCTGCAGCAGCTCTGCTGTGAGGACAGGCTGAGAGAGTTGGGGCTCTGCAGCCTGGAGAGGAGAAGGCTTCCAGGAGA
>VWYK01128103.1:28398-45723 GCA_013399775.1 Semnornis frantzii | reverse complement strand
CCATTCTATGATTCTCACTGCTGAACTCTGCATTGCTCTGCCTTCTTGCAGAGACCAGCACTGTCTGCCTTAGTGTGAGCCTGACTGCTGGCTGAGAAATGTCAGAGGCACAGAAAACATTGAGAGTACACACAGAGGACGTGGGCTTGGTGACAACTATTTTGTGGCTGGGCTTTTGTGGTTTAGGGTAACACCAGAAACACTTGTGCTGCCTGGTGACCCAGTGCACTCGTGTGTTTGGAAACCCTCAAGTGGAATAAAAGCAGCTGAGACATTAAAAGAAGGGGGGGGGGAAAAGAAGAAAGAAAATTGGAAAAAAGGAAAAAATAAATGTTTGAGTCTTTTTTTTTTCCGTATCTAATTATACCATCAATGACTTATGCTGCATCCTTTTGGTCTCCAGCTGAAATTCCAACTTGCTGAGGGTACCTAAATAGAATTTTTTACACTGTATTTATCCCTGCTGGCACTCAGCAGAGCAGCTGGACCACAGGAAAGTCTCTGCTTCAGAAAACACATGCCTTCTGGGAAGACCAGAACAAATATTCTCAGCACTAGAAAGGCTCAGCCTGCTCTTGTGTGGTCAGCTGGTTAAATAGGGGACTGGGAGACAGCCTTCCTGGTGCATTGTGTCTCCCCCTCACAAGGGTAATTCCTGTAGATAGATCAGATCACTGGATGGAGGGGAAAGTCACATCTTTTCCTTGTGCCACAACACAAAAATACAGCCTTCTGCTTCTCTCTGTGCATCAGCCTGCTCCAGCTGATAGAATTGGCCAGAGTCCTGCCAGGCAATTCACTGAAACACCCTAGCCCAGGAGGGGGTTGGCTAATTCCTGACATTTCCCAGCAATGCATCTTTACAGATGGCCAAAGCAGCAGTTTGCCTCTGCCCTTCACCATCAAGGCATGAGCAGTGAAAAGAGCCAGCAGCTGCCTTCTCCACTCTCCCAAGTTTCTCTCTGTACGGGCCCTGACTCCTCAGACAGACACAGATGTTGCCAGCTCACCCTCTAAGCTGGAAGCTGTGGTAGCCCAGTGCAGACCTCAGCCTGGCACAGAGGGCTTGTGCAGCCAGCAGAGCTGACTGGGCTGTCTGCAGGTGGCTGTGCATGCATTGTCCTTGTCCTGCTGTCCCTTCCTGCTCACCCACTCCTGCTGGGGACAAGTTTTGTTCTCCTGCCACTCACTAACTTTAGGTAGCTGGGTGAACCCTGAAATCTGCTGGTCCAAGGACATATGCCTCACTAAGTGCCAAGGGGCATCCCTGCTGCTGCAGACTATTGCAAAAACAACACCAGTACAACCAGCATGTCCTGTGCTGCCTCCATGAAGTGGCCCACACTGGAGGAAGCAGTTATTTTCCCCAGCTAACTGAACAATCTTAATGCAGGAATGGTAAAGGTCTCTGCCTTCAAGTTTAAAAAATCATCACAGCAGTCCTGGTGCAAGACACCGGTTGGGGGAATGAAGAGTTAAAGAGCTCCTTGCAGATGAATCACAACTTTAAACTTGAGCACTTCTCCCAATTTACTATACTTGGTTTTTTTTCACTTCACAGACCTCATATTCCTGTCAGCAAGTTAGTGGTTTCTGAATCTTATGATACATATATAAGTAGAAGCTACCAAGTCACAAAAGAAATCATCAGTGAATGTAAAGGCAAAGGTGAGTGCTACAGAGGGGGTGAAAAACAAGACAGGCATCCTGGGATGTGAATGCTGATATTAGAGAGGTAGGAGGATCAATGCCCACATTCTGATTCTAGGATTCATTTAATGAAGGGGAAAAGGGAAACAAACAACCAAAAAAAAAAACACAAAACAAAAGGAAAAAAATCAGGAAAATTACAAAGTCTTTCAAATTAACATCAAATTTGTAAGGTCAAAATTTTGCATATAGCATTATTTTATGTGACCCATAAGGGTATTGCTGGCTTCTGTTAGAGCTATATGGAGATATGCAGGACAAGGCAGAAAGGAAAGTCCTTTGTTACTCTGCATCACTTCATGCCCTAGGATGCATTAAGAGGAGTGTGGGCAGCAGATGGAGGGAGGGTCCTCTCCCCCCCTACTCTGCTCTGGTGAGACCTCACCTGGAATATTGCCTTCAGTTTTGAGCTCCTCAGGTCAGGATGGACAAGGATCTACTGGAGAGAGTCCAAAGGAGGACTATGAAGATGCTGAAGGGGCTGGAGCAGTGCCCTGTGAGGAGAGGCTGAGGGACCTGGGGCTGTTTGGTCTGGAGAAGACTTAGAGGGGATCTAATCAATGTTTACAAATATCTGAGGGCTGGGGGGCAAGAGGGAGGAGACAAAAACTCTTCTCAGTTATGCCCTGTGATAGGACAAGGGGCAGTGGATATGAACTACAGCACAGGAGGTTTCACCTCAACATGAGGAAGAACTTCTTGACTGGAAGTGTCCCAGCACAGGCTGCCCAGAGAGGTTGTGGAATCTCCTTCTGTGGAGCCTTTCCAGCCCTGTCTGGATGTGTTTGTGTGTGACCTGAGCTGGATTCTGTGGTCCTGCTCTGGCAGCGGGGGTTGGACTGGATGATCTCTGGAGCTCCCTTCCAACCCCTAACAACCTGTGATATTCCTGACTGATCTTCCCCTCTTCAAGGAGATGAATCCCATACAGGAATCACGGAAACATTCAGGTTGGAAAAAGCCCCTCAGGATCTCCAGGTCCAACCAACATCCTTACTCTGCAAGGGTCACCCTAAACCATATCCCCAAGCGCCACGTTCAAATGACTCAAACACAGCCAGGGCTGGAGAATCCACCACCTCCCTGGGCAGCCCATTCCAACACCTGACCACTCCTGCTGGGGATTAAAAGAAAAAATTCCTAATGCCTAGTCTAAACCTCCCCAGTCACAGGCTGGATCTCTCATTCCACCAGGGCAACAAAGCTGAGAGAGCAGGTCTGGTGTGGAGCAGCTGAGGGAACTGAGGTTGTTCAGCCTGCAGAAGAGGCTGCTGAGGGGAGAGCTCGCTGCTCTTTACAAGCTGCCTTCATCCCCTCCCCTTTTCCCTGAGCCTGCATCTCTCCATTTATTTCAGGAAATAACATCCTGCTCGTGGCACACGCATCCTCCCTGGAGGCCTGTACCTGCCAGCTCCAAGGGCTCTCGCCACAGAACTCCAAGGACTTTGTACAGATGGTCCGAAAGGTAATTAGCAGGAGGGAGGAGAACTTGGCTGCCTCTACAAAGGCAGCAGGAATTTGCAATCTGCTTAACCAGGCAGAGGACACTTTGTTCCTCTCCTCTGCTCCTTCAGCCCGTGAGTGAGTTTCATCCCTTTCACAAGGGAAGGTTGCTTTAAGAGGCTTATCTGAAGGCGGCACTTGTGTAACAGACAGGATGGCATCGGGTGCCCACCTACCGGTGGCCTTGCAGTGTCGCCGCTTTGCTCCTGTGCACGCTGGGGCTCTGCAGAGGCTCCCACACTGCCCTCCAGTGCTGAAAACACTCTAACCACAGCCAACAGACACTTCTGCTCTGCACTTTCCCTTCTGAATTCCCTTTAAAGAGCTTTTAATGACAGTAGAAGGGCTGCTGCTTCACTGTTTTACTCTTTGCTGGCTAAAGAGATGGCATTGTGTGATGGTTTGGGAGTTCTCCACCCCCCACACTTTGTACAATCCCCCAGACTAGACTCAGCCAGCTGGAAGTTAAGGACTGAAGCTCTATTTACAGCTCAGCACAATGTACAAGCAGAGATACACACAACAGACAGGAATAGTTACAGACGTAGACAAGGTAAAGGTAATACAGAAACACAGCTCCCCTCCCAGAAATCAGAGTCCCCAGAAGGGGCTCCCAACCACTCTTCCACCTTCTCCCCACCCCTCTGCCTTACCCCAGGGTCTGGCTTACATGCAAGGTGAGTTTGGAGGATGGGCCAGGGGGGTTAGAAGGAAAGTGGTTAGTTAGGCTACTCAGCAGAGAGGAGAAGGCAAGAAGCCAGAGAGCCTGAGACTCTCCAAGCCCAAGAGTCTTATCTGTGTTATGTGTTCATACATCTCAGCAAGCCTATGAGTGAAGCAGACATCATCATTGTTTTACTTTCACAGCCTATAATATCATTTTCTCCATTAAAATGTTCCAATTAGCCTCTAACCAGCACACATTGCCCAAAGCCTATGAGTGAAGCAGACATCATCATTGTTTTACCTTCACAGCCTATCATTTTCTGCATTAAAATATTCCAGCTAGCCTCAAACCAGCACACATTACCCACAGCCAGCCTTGCAGACGTGCTGGGAGGTGTCCATAACTCATACCTGACCTGAGGACACCTGAGCCAGACTAACTGCCATACAATTCCTCCAGAGCTGTGCTGACCTTCAGGGTCTGAGGTCTCCCCAGCCAACAGGACACCTCTGAAGTGAGCTGACCCACGTTTAACCCATGTTACAAGGGTACCCTCTGCCTTGCCCAGTGTTGTGCCTGATGGTGCACACTGCCTGTCACACCCTACTAAAAATGGGCTTGGGTCAGAGGGAGAGAGAGGAGAGACAGATATGCTTCAATAGTAGAGCAGGACTTGAGCCCTTAGGGAAGCTCAGCTCAATCTCTGCTCATTCCTTGCCTGTTTCCTCACACAGATTCCATACTTGGGGTTTTGCTCGTGCGAAGAACTGGGGGAGACAGGTGTTTGGCAGCTGACGGACCCCCCAATCCTCCCTCTCACACACGGACCAACTGGAGGCTTTAACTGGAGAGAAACCTTGCTACAAGAATAGGCAAAACAAGGAAAACCCACAGCCTTCCTAAGCATTGGGGAATGTCTCTTTCTTGTGTTTATTGGCAGTGGAAAACCAGTCATGCTATGTGGAGTGGGTCACACAAACAGGCGTTCTAGCACATCTCACACAGCCACAGTCATGCAACAGCTCTCATCTACAAGCAGGCAAATACAAAAAGGGAGTGAGATTTGAGGGGGGAGGAAAAAAATCCTAAAATACAGACTGAAGGTCTTGCACTGCAGGGAGGCTCTGTTTAGTCAGTAGCTCAGGAAGGTTTCCCCACCTCAAAGGGAGCTCTGGTAACACCAGTAACTTTCACTGCCTTCTGCACCGTGGTAAGAGCAACCAGCACTGTGTAAATGGAGCATTCAGGATACTGGGTTGGGTTTGTTTTTTTTTTTTTTCCAACTACTACTTTTGCAAAGCATTAGCAAGCTTGTTCAGGACCACGTTGTTGGCACCACCCTCACTCCCAGCCCCCCTGATTCTCAGCACCTTCCATAAAGTGTGTGGAACAAGAATCCAGCGTTGCCTCTGCAGGCAGCATCAGATTCTCCCTCTCGGGCTGGGCATACCATGGATGCAAAGACTGATGGATGCTGATCCATGTCAGAAGGACGTTCTGAGCCTCACATCAGTTACAGATGAAGTTTGCACATCAAAAAGATAACAGCATTGTGAACAAAGCAGTTCTGGGAGCAGTCTCTTAAGTGGAAGATGAAATAAGCCTTCTCCCAACCAAACCTGAGTGGTTTAGCAAGCTGGGAGGGTGGGTTTTGTTTGCCCTTTATTTATTGAAATCTACTCTTGTGCTCAGATCCAGCCTAAAGTGTCACTTAAATTCCCTTCAGAAAACCTTTTTTTTTTTTTTTTAAACTGACATTTTGTGCTGGTCATTTACACAGTGGTGGCTTTCTGTCCCTTGTGAGCTTTTCTGTCATCCCTGGTGAGAGTCTACAGGAAGCAGCTTCCTTCAGGAGGTAAAGATGAAATGAAAGTGACACTGAAATGCAGCTTCTGCTGCATGATTTGCTTCCTTTTCCTTAATTCCTAAGTGCCACTGATCATAAAATCAGAGCAGTGCTGGAAAAAAACATCTTGCTTAAATTTAGGAGTAAGATGGTTTAGCTTATTTAGGAGTAAGATGCTTTAGCCTACTGAGATGCCATTTGTGCAGTCAGGGAACAGTTAGGATTTGGGGAGAAGGGGAAGAGAAAGGTTTCCACCTGTAGCTAAAATCTTTGAAATGACAAGAAGTGTCCTCTTAGTGCAACAACCTGCAAGGTGCCAGTGCCAACTGCTTCACAGGTGAAAGCAGAATCCAGCACAGTGGGCAGTTTACTGTATAAACTGGCTTCAGAACAGGCTTCTCTTAGGTTAATATGAAGTCATCAGGCTTGAGTCAAAAAGTTGCTGCAGGCATTTGTAGGAGTCACTTAAAAATGTGCTTAAATGGGATGAACAAGATATAGGCATCCTCCTTTCTTGATTTGGGCTATAAGTCTGTGGGTTCCCATAGACAGCATCAAAGGCAAGTGGAGATGTGCCAGGAAAGAAGTTCTGGCATCCCAGGTAACCTCTCTTCTGTCCACCTCCTCCTCTGCAGAAAGTGTTCATGTCCTCCTTTGAGATGTTTGTATGGCTCAGAAGTTCATGCTGGCCAACTTTGACAAAGGTTTACTGTTCAAAACAAGATCACAGTTGGGTTTGTGTTGGCTTCTCTTAACCTACCAAGCCTTGGGCAGGACTGGTCTCACCTTCAGTAGGATTTGACTGAGCTGCACTTTGAGCAGTCTGAACAAGTAAGGAGTGAGAAGCTGCAGCCCTTTCTTCCTAAATTCATAGGATGGTTTAGGTTGGAAGGAACCTTAAAGATCATCCTGTTCCAACCCCCCTGCTGTGGGCAGGGACTGCTTCCACTAGCCCAGGCTGCTCAAGGCCTCATCCAGCCTGCCCTTGAACGCCTCCAGGGAGGGAGCAGCCACAACCTCCTCGAGCAGTGAGGCAAAGCACTCAGCAGCAATTGCAGTGCAACAAGTCTGAAGGGATTTTAGCTCAGCTTTGTCTCTGGGTTTTACTTAGCATGCCTGGGAGAGGACACCAGCTCCTGTAGATACTTGGAGGCAGCAGAGATCTCATCCTGTGCAATATGTCCCTTGTCACAACCCATAACAACAGGCCATTATTTATACCTTTGTGACTATGTAATACACAGTAGGCTCTTCATAAGTGCATTATTATACCAGGGATGTATACTGAAAAGTCAGGGAAATAACTTGGGAGCTGACAGAAGGGGCTGCTCCTGTGCAGTGATACTGCTGTCACTTTACTTTTTACCTGTAATTTAAACTATTTTTGGCTGTGTACAGACATTCTGAAGAGCTTTTCTGGCTTGTTTTCCTCCATGCTTACCCAGTGCAACTTTGCAAAGAGTCTGAAACTAGAGAAATGAATTGACAATCACCGCAAAACTCATTTGGTTCCTGCTGCATGTGTGATACTCTGGGTTGCTTTTTGTTTCATGCTGAGTCAGCAAGATGTCTTTTGTGGCAACAAATATTGCCTGTAGGGAAGAGCAGAGGCTGCTCATGTAGCTGGCACATCAAATACTGCCTATAGGGAAGAGCAGAGGCTGCTCCTGCAGTTGGGACATCAAATACTGCCTATAGGGAAGAGCAGAGGCTGCTCCTGCAGTTGGGACATCAAATATTGCCTATAGGGAAGAGCAGAGGCTGCTCCTGTAGTTGGGACATGAAATATTGCCTATAGGGAAGAGCAGAGGCTGCTCCTGCAGTTGGGACATCAAATACTGCCTATAGGGAAGAGCAGAGGCTGCTCAGGCCCTGCTCCAGTTAAGGACCATTATAAAAGGAGTTTATTTAGACAGAAGCATGAAACAGGGAGGGAACTAAAGCTGAATGCACAATTTGAATATTGTACTAGGTGATCTTTGCATATAGTAAGTAATCTAGAAAAGTGTGTTGTGTTGGAGGAGGTAGATGTTAAAACACTCCTTCCTTTAAAAAAAAAAATAAAGTATATTTTTGGATGTTTGGGAAAGTATTTTGACAATTGTAGTCTTATCTCAAATTAGTTTCTTTTTTTCAGGTGCCAAGAACCTCAGAAAGAAGGAAAAAAAATCTTATTTTCTTCTAGCCTTTTGATTTCTCATAGGGTTTTGTGTTAAGTAGTCTTGTATTGATATGGCTTATAGGGGAGGGGTTAAAAAAGAGAAAGAATAAAATAAAATGTTCCTTTAAGACTTTTGAGGTGTTAAGAATGCAAAACAATTGCTGCTTCACTTTCACTCCATTGCTGCTCGTTAGTGTAGTGTATTTAATGTCACTTCAGTGTTTTGTCCCAGAACATTAGACTTGGTCTAGCTGAAGTGTGTGTGAGTCTTTTCCTTGCCTTCAACTCTGAGCTGCATCAGATCCCAACCATTCTGATTAGGACATAGGAGGTAAATAGCAGTTCCTAGACTTTCCCCCCCACCCTTCTCTTCCCAGTTAAGGAATAAAGCTGGAAATCTGTCCAGTTGTTTGTTCAGCATTGTCATGAATTGTAACTTACAGGCTGGGCTAGAAAAATACAAGAGATGGAAGTGCAGAATCACATCAAGACAGCAGCAGTTGATGGGATGGCAGCACCAGGAGGTCAAAACCAGGGGGGTTGGAAACATTCAGGTTTGATCAAGAGTTTGTCACTGGACTTTGTCTCTCCCTCTGCTGAAGTGGGTGGGAGGGGGCTGCAGCATGCCCCCACCCCAAGGCTTCAGCTCTGCCTGGGGATACCTTTCCAGCTTAACAGAGGTGCCAGGTCTAAAGTTCCATGCACTCCCCTTGCACTGGCAGCTACAGCCAAATATTTAAATCCTCTGAGTTCTCCATGAGTGTAAATTGACACTGTGTACTCACACCAATAGGGCTTTATGCAAACTGAGGATCCAGACCATAACTTCAGAAAAAAAAAAAACCCAAAAACAAGAATACAAGAACCATATTTCCCTTCTCACTCAGTCTGTAGTTTCAGAAAGTCAGCTGCTGGCAGGAGCCTGCTCCTCTCCTCTGGTTTTAGTTTCTAGTGTCAAAGTCACTACGAAAGCAGGCATTTACATCCCCCAAATCTGTGGTTGTTTACCACAGAATTCTGCAGGAATCATCTTTAGAGGAGAATTCTGCAAGACAAAGAGGGTGGAAGGGATGCTGAAGTGCTACTTCCCACCAGATAAGTTTGTAGCTGCAGCCCTGAGCCTCCCAAGCAGCAATACCTCAGGGACATGGGTAGTGTGCACTTGGAAAAAGAAAGGTCCAAGCATGGGGAGGGAGTTGGGTGACAGCACTGTGACAAACTCAGCCTCTCTGCTTAGCTCCCCAGTGCTGCACTGCATGTGAAGTGAAAAGTTGCCAACTCCTCCCTCTGGGTCCTGTGGCTCCACAGCCCAGGGAAACCAAGAGGAAGATTACTCATTAAGTCCTCAGGCATGGGATGAAGTCGTGCAAAGCCTGGTCCTGCCACAGGCTGCTCCTCTCTACCTGCCACTGACTTCATCAGGAATTTGGAGGACTCCTATCCGTGCAGGCCTGAGCCCCTCCATGCATGGCAGAACCAGAGGGGAGGTCTGGTGCACAATTAGAATTCATCTTCAGTTCAGAAGAGGGGCAGCAGGTAGTGGGGTCAGTCTGCAGCTCACTAACCCTCCTTTAAATCCAGAGCTGGAAATGAGTTTGTGATGCTTCACAGCTCCAAATGCATTGACATAGCTGTTCAGAAAGGGAGCAGGGGTAGATTTGGGTTGTGGTTTGGTTTCAATGAAGAGCCTAAGCACAGAGGAAATGATTTAAACTTCAAACATGAAGTGACAGTGCTAGCAGACAAGCTTAAAGCAGTGAATGAATGAACAACAGATTATTAATAAAGCCAAGCACTAAGTGTGATTGATTGCAGGCACTGGAAATTGCTGCTTACTTCTCACCACTTCCTCAAACACTTTTTTCCCTGGGGAATCTTCACAAACCATAAATGCTACAGAACAGAAAACTCACAGCCAGTTCCTCTCTGTTACTTCCCATCAAACTGTATTTTCTGAAGTCTCTGTGGACATCAAACTTGATGTTATCAGTGGATTATTATATATCTATTTTTCCCCCCCTCCATTTTAAACTTGTATCATTCTGTTGGGTTTGGTTGTTGGTTTGTTGTTAGTTTGTTTTTGATTGTATTTATTTGAGACATTTAAATGTTTGCTGTTTAAAAAAACAACACCAATTGTATTGCCAAAAAAACAACAACAAAAAAAATTTAGCTGTAATTACCTGTGACATCTGTAATGTTTTTGGTTTATTGTCATTTTCTTTTTGGAGGGGTTGGTTGTTTTTAAACCTCAAGTCTCAGATGCTAACAACTGTTGGAACCACCACTGTGTTTTAAATTCGCTTATGGCATTAAATGGATTTCTCTGAAGGCAGACAAAACTTTAATGTCTCATGGGTGATTTAATAAAGATCTTGAAGTGGCTACAGAGCTGATCATCAGGAGGTTCCACTCATCAGTTTTTAAAGCACAGTCCACTTCTTAATCATAGAAACAGAATGGGTCAGGTTGGAAGGGACCCCCAAAGGTCAGAGTCTCACAGAATGTCAGGGGCTGGAAGGGACCTCCAAAGCTCAACCAGTCCAAGCCCCCTGCCAGAGCAGGATCTCCTAGACCAGATCACACAGGAACACATCCAGGTGGGCTTTGAATATCTCCAGAGAGGGAGACTACACAAAACCCCCCTGGGGAGCCTGTTCCAGGCTTCTGTCACCCTCTCAGT
Source organism: Semnornis frantzii (assembly GCA_013399775.1). Taxonomy (NCBI): domain Eukaryota; kingdom Metazoa; phylum Chordata; class Aves; order Piciformes; family Ramphastidae; genus Semnornis; species Semnornis frantzii. The sequence goes on along the minus strand of VWYK01128103.1, from coordinate 35,153 downwards.
GTGGGTTGCAGTGCTGCTCTCACCACATCCCATTTGGGATGCCCACCCGGACGAGCTGCAAGCCTCAGAAGCATCAAGGATAAAGAGGAATTTGAGCTCTTTTCCTTCCCTCCACTGAAGCTGAAATTTAGCTATTGGACAGCAGATGGCACAAAACCTCCTCGAGTCTGACTGCTGCACAAGGTTGGAGTTTGCCCTCCGGTTTGGAGGCAGCAGGCTTCAGTGTCCCTGCTGCTTGATGGCCTTTTTTTGCCCTCAGAGTTATTTTACTGCCAAGGTTTACATGGGTGAAGCTAGAAGCACAGATTTGAAGCCAAAGCCATGCTGACAATACAGATCTTCTTTCTTGATCTGGATTCCTGAATCCAGCAGGAGTTTAACAGCCAGGGAGATCCTCCTTTCAAACCTGCATTAAGCTTTATGGCCTATAGCTCTGCTCTCTGTTTATCCTAATATCAGAGAAGCCACAGCTTTTCTCAATCAAATTTACACTAACAGAATGATGCACTTCCAGGTTTAGTGGAAACAGGTTCTAATAAATCAGGAGTGAGGTGCCTAATGCATTTAACTGTTCTGCCCATCCCTCTCAAACCCATGTCCTGCAAATGCACACAGTTCCCTCCTCGTATTTCTCATTAACCTCAGCTCATTCTGACAGTATCAGGCAGTTAGAGTTGCAGAGAAGTGCCAGAGAGCATCCGCCAAAGCTTTTTTTTTTTTTGGAAACCAGCACACCAGGCTACATCAGAGAGAGCCTCTGCCTACATCAGGCTTGGATAAATCATAGAATCAGAGAATGGTAAAGTTGGAAGGGACCTCAAAGATCATCCAGTTCCAACCCCCTGCCATAGGCAGAGACACCTCCCACTAGCACAGGTCACTCAAGGCCTCCTCCAACCTGGCCTTGAACACCTCCAGGGAGGGAGCAGCCACAACCTCCCTGGGCAACCTGTGCCAGTGTCTCACCACCCTCACTGCAAACAACTTCCTCCTAGCATCCAGTCTAAATCTCCCCTCTGCCACTTCAAACCCATTCCCCTTGTCCTGCCATTCCCAGACCTTGTCAATAGTCCCTCCCCAGCCTTCCTGCAGCCCCCTTCAGATCCTGCAAGGCCACTCCAAGTTCTCCTGGAAGCCTTCTCCCCTCCAGGCTGCAGAGCCCCAACTCTCTCAGCCTGTCCTCACAGCAGAGCTGCTGCAGCCCTTTCAGCATCTTGGTGGCCTCCTCTGGACTGGCTCCAACACTTCCAAGTCCTTCCTGTGCTGGGGGCTCCAGAACTGTACACAACAGTGTGATGTTGCTGCACATCTTGTGATGTTGCTGCACATCACACACTCAAGAGACACAAAAAGCTTTGTTGTGGCCCAGATTGCTCATGAAATAATCCTGACCTGAAAGAGGATATGGGAAACTCAGATTCTGCCACCAGTCCTCTGGGATCTCCTTGATGTAGCTCCTTGCTCTGTCCCACGCTCTGGTGCTCAGCAAACCTTTCACAACCACCTCAGCAATACTCTTTGCTCCCCAGAGAGCCACAAACCAAACACAGCAAATTACCTTTCTCTTGCTAATTGTTCTGCCAGGATTCCTGCAGGCAGGGCAAAGCAAACTCCCCACACCCCTGGTGCTACAAGACAGAAGCACACAAGGTTGTCCTTCTGTGGATCCAAACTGCACAGCTGGGTCTTTGCTGCACTAAAGCAGTGCCCATCAGACAAGCTTTGCCCTCCTGGCTGCCTCCTTATCCTGAGGAATTAAATCCTGTTCACACTGCAGCATCACTGCAGCAGGGGTCCACCTTTGCTTGCTTCCCCCCCCACCCCAGGTGCCTGCTTCCTCCCCTTCACAGACACTGAGACAGCACTGGAGGGGGGTGCAAGGTGAAGTGCCCCCAGTCCTGCCACCCACCAGTTTCACTTTAGGGGGCTGTGAGGTCACAGATTACTCAGCAGTTACCAACACATGGGAAATGTGAGGTGGTGGGAGAAGTGAGTGGAACAGCAGAAAGAAAGAAAGGAGGCAGAGACCCCATCAGTGATGAAGTCATGGTAAATCTGCTCCCCCCATGCTGAAAAGGGACCTGCTGCACAGCAGCCCCAGCAGAGAGAGGAAGCCAGCACTGCCTGCCTGCACCCAGACCACAGCATGACTTTCACCGGGGTGCTACACATCGCAGCTCTCTTCCTGATGCAAGGTAAGCCATGGGTGCTGTCCTGCACGACCTCCCCTTTGCAAGCAGCCCAGGTTGGAGAACCTGATTTGCAGAGTTCCATCAGCTCGAGTGCAAGCCAGCCTTGCTGGTGTCATTTGCTAGCTGACAATGTCACATTGTCACCCAATTCTCCAAAGCATGCTGGTGCTCAGTTGCAGCTTCTCCACTAAATGCAGTATCCCTGAGGCCGATTCAGCCCCTAGCAGCTGGTAGCATGCTTGAGATGGCAAAGCATTTAGAAGCCAAAAGATTGCCCCTAAAATTTGGACAGTAGGTCACTGCTGGCTTTCCGTGGCTCGGATGTCTGAGTGTGCCTTGCTTTGTGTGTTGTGTCTGAAGAGGCTAACAGGAGAAGTCAGGATCATTTGGAAAGCCACCGTAAAGTACTTGGACAATGCAAAGTGCTTCAAATGCTTAATCTTACTCCTGCTAGAGGATATAGCTTATACCTATTTGCTAGTCTGTCTTACATGCATGGGAGAAAGAGAGAGAGATTCATACTGGAGTAGAGCAAATAGGGAAAAGTTTAAGTAAGGAAAGCAGCAGCACAGCTATCTGTAGCTCAGGAGCCCTGCAGGCTTCACTTCTGACCTTTGAGGATGGAATGCACGCAGGAGCCTGTTGTTGGACAATGTAGTAGTCCCTCTCCCTTCTTAAGGAATGCTGGAGCAGCAAGCAGGGCAGCACCACTGCTGGCACTTGACTAATGCTCCCACACGGAAGCCACATCAAATCTTGAGGTCTGAACAGCACAACGATGTGCTTAGGATCTTTTATTGCCATTCATTGTGCCTAGCAGAAGCCAGGCCCTGAGGAGCTGTCAGTTCTAGTCTAGCTGAGCCAGCCCTTGCAGTGCCCTCCAGACTTGCTCCAAATCAGCAGATCTCACTCTCTCCTCAGTCAATAACCCCTCAGCTCCCAGCACTGACACAGCCTTCTGCAGGATGAATTTGTTGTACCCACTGACAACTGCTAGCTGCTCTGGGCCCTCACAATTAATTCACACTTCCACTCACAGTCTGCCACCAGAAGTCAAAAATAAATCATTAAACAGGATGTGTCTACAGGCTACAGCTTTAAAGATAACTCTGAAAGGATGCATTGAGTGCCTATGACCACAGCCAAGTTCTCTGCACTTTCTGATGTGCAGCCAGAGGCACGAACAACTCCACTCTGTTGCATCCTGCAATTCCTGGCCAAGCAATTGTTGTCCTTCCTTGCCAAGCAGGTGGATGTATCCCTGCACTTCATGCCAGACACACTTCCAGGTAGCTGGGCACCTGGGGTTGCACAATACAAAGTGCAGGAGCATCTCCCACGCCCCAGGGACTGTACTGTGGTGGGCTACAGTGCCTTGAAGACCACAGCTACATCAAACTGTCCCCTACAGAAGGAAAGAAATTTGACCTGTGAATCATGGTGTGAATGAAGCCATGGTCTCATGGAAATTACGTTTAGGCTCTATTCTGAGTGCTGGGTTTTCCTGTTTTAGACAAGCAAGCAACACCCTCAGATTCTCTTGTTCACTCTTGTTGCTCCCACCTCAAAAGGTGTGACTTTGAAGACCCCACACAGATGCTAGCAACAGGAAACTGTCACAATGAAATAGTGCAGTAGGGCCTCATGGAAAACCACAGCTAAGGCCCTCTGCACCTCCTCACACAGGTCTTCACAAATGTAAACCAGGCAAGGAGGTTTCACTTTTCTACCTATAAATGACCCCCATGTGGTACAAGCCCTGAGATGCCAGCTGAGATACTAACCCCAGGAGATGGAGGTGGAATCAGGAGGGAATGTTAACTGATGTGCTGTATCTGATGGTAAATCAGCTACACCAAGTTCACTGACTGCATTGGGTTGGAAGGAACTCCAGAAGACAATTTTCCTAAATGAGAACACCCTCAGCAAGTGTGCAGATGGCACCAAGCTGTGTGGCACAGTCGACTTGCTAGAGGGCAGGGATCCATCCAGAGGGACCTGGACAGGCTGCAGAGCTGTGCCCAGGCCAACCTCATGACATTCAACAAGGCCAAGTGTAAGGTCCTGCACCTGGGTAGGCACAATCCCAAGCACAACTCCAGGCTGGGTGGGGAATGGCTGAGAGCAGCCCTGAGGAAAAGGCCCTGGGGGTGTGGGGTGATGAAAAGCTCAAGATGAGGCTGCAGTGTGAGTGCAGCCCAGACAGCAACTGTGTGCTGGGCTGCAGCAAGAGCAGTGTGGGCAGCAGGGCAAGGGAGGGGATTCTGCCCCTTTGCTCTGCTCTCCTCAGACCCCACCTGCAGTCCTGTGTGCAGTTCTGGAGCCCCCAGCACAGGAAGGACATGGAAGTGTTGGAGTGGGTCCAGAGGAGGCCACCAAGATGCTGAGAGGGCTGCAGCAGCTCTGCTGTGAGGACAGGCTGAGAGAGTTGGGGCTCTGCAGCCTGGAGAAGAGAAGGCTTCCAGGAGACCTTAGAGTAGCCTTCCAGGATCTGAAGGGGGCTACAGGAAGGCTGGGGAGGGACTATTGACAAGGTCTTGGAATGACAGGACAAGGGGCAATGGGTTTGAAGTGGCAGAGGGGAGATTGAAAGTGGATGTTAGGAGGAAGTTGTTTGCAGTGAGGGTGGTGAGACACTGGCACAGGTTGCCCAGGGAGGTTGTGGCTGCTCCCTCCCTGGAGGTGTTCAAGACCAGGTTGGAGGAGGCCTTGAGTGACCTGTGCTAGTGGGAGGTGTCCCTGCCTATGGCAGCGGGTTGGAACTGGCTGATCCTTGAGGTCCCTTCCAACCTTCTCATTCTATGATTCTAACAGACATTGGAATCACCTCCTAAGGGCAGCAGTAGAGTCCCCTCCACTGGACAGTTTGAAGACTCAGCTTGGCAAGGTGCTAAGCCAGCTCATTGCAACTGTACTATCACCTAAAAAGTTGCACCTGATGGTCCTTGGGGTCCCTTCCAACCTGGCATTCTGTGATTCTGTGAATAGAATAACCTCATTTTTCAGAGCTGTGATTTGCACCACTTGCAAACCAGTCCCAGAACAGAGCTAAATAATATCAGTTTACTTCATGTCCCATTTTAACACTTGGGTTTATTGTGGTTATCCTCTGGCAGGGGATTTTCCAGGAGCTGGCAATGAAATTGTGACTCTAAAGGAAGGAGAGGACCTAAACCTCAACTGCACCCTCAGCAGCAATGACAGTTCAGCCCTGCAGTGGTTAAACCCTCGTGGGTTTGTCATTTTTCTCAACAACCAGAGGGGTAAGTGTGAAAACTGAACACAAAACCTTCCCTGTGGAGCTGGAAGGTCACTCAGAAGTGGGTTTTCCTTACTCCCACCCATGACCAGTCTGACTCAACCACTCGAGGTGGTTTTAGGTTCAGCTCCTTTCTGGCAGTAAGCTGATGAAATGGAAACCCCCAGGAGAGTGGTCTGGCACTAGAGCTTTTAGCTGTAGTTACCATCAGCACCAAGATCTTAGCACAAAAACCTCACTCCTGCCTTACAAGAGAGAGAGAAGTGGACATGCCTAAAAGCCCTGGGTGCTCTTCTGCTCATCAGGGAATTTGATGGAGTGCATCAAGAGGAAATTTGTAGAAAACAAGCAGGGACTCCTAATATGTGCTGGAAAGGCAAAGTTACACTTGTGTTGCCTTTCACTCTCTGCACCTCCTGCCCCTCTGTCCTTATGTCTCTCCTCCTGGTGATCCAAAAGCAACAGCTCTTCAAGGTGAGGGCTGTGCATGGTCGTTTTGTGTTCTGCATCACCACTGTGAGTCTCTGTCACGTTGCTTCTCCAATAAACCACTCTGTGAATCACTTCCCTCCAGTCTCCATTGTAGCTAAAAAGATGACAAGCCAGCTACAAGTCTTACATCATCATGATGATGATTTCAAAGCCCTTTAACATTTCATCACTCCCATACATTCTGATGCTGTTGCCATTTTCTCCCAACTCTATTTTGGCAAGACCTCAGCTCAAAAAAAAAAATAATTAAAAATAAAAAGATAGCTGTTCAAGTCTTCTTTTTTTTCCCCTTCCCCTTATGCCTGGTACATATCCCCACTTTCAGTTCAATTTAAGGGCAGAAGGTTGCACTTTCTGTGCTGTGATTGTAGGAATAGTTCCTGTGTCTTGCTGGCCTGGCCCTGAGGACTCCCATGGCTTATTCACCAGGAGTGTCATAGTTTAAGCCCAGCTGAAACCAGGACAAGGAGGAGTGAATCAAAATGAAGGAAGTCAGGACAGCAAACAGCTTAGGAGATGGTCTCTTTGGAGAAAAAAAAAAAAATCAAACTAATTAGACAAGGAGAAACAAATCAGGCAATTAATAAGCAGTTAATGGATAGGTGCATGCTGACCACAGTGTTCATTTATTTATCTCACAATATACCCAAAGAGGGGAAGTGATTTTTTTTTCCAAGGTCAAATAAAGGCTTGGGGAATAGGGAAGAGAAAGGTCCTCAGGCCAGGGAGGGGATTCTTCCCCTTAGGACTACAGGTGGGGTCTGAGGAGAGTAGAGCAGTGTGCAGTTGTGGAGCCCTCAGCACAGGAAGGA
>VWYK01128102.1:0-11532 GCA_013399775.1 Semnornis frantzii | reverse complement strand
GGCCCAGAACTGGACACAATATTCCAGATACAGCCTCACCAGAGGAGAGTAGAGAGACAGGAGAACCTACTACCCACAGCCCTTCTAATACACCCCAGAATGGTACTGGCCCTGCTGGCCACAAGAGCACATTGCTGGCTCATCTTTAAAAAGCTTTGCTGAGGCATTGAGGCATCTTTCTGTTAAAGTTTATGGGAAATTTCCAACTGGCATCAAACGGAAGATGTTGATTCTTAGTGTATAAATCACAGAAATTTGGAGAAGACTAAGAAGCAATGGGGAAAGAGCTCAAGCATTATGAAAACAAACTAAGAGAATTACTAGTCTATTTTTAGTTTCTTTTTCTTTTTTTTTTTTTTCTTTTTCTATTGCAAGTAAAGTAAATTGTTGGATTCTAGAGCCAGAGGAAAGACAACCCATGAAAGCACACAATATTTTAATCAGAATATAGCTCAGATGATAAATGCTAACTCTCATCATATTTACAGGTTGTTTCTGAACCTGAGTACAGAAAAGTAAAGAGCACAAGTGATCCCCACTCATCCCCACAAGGCTATCCAGTCAGCATGGATGGAAAACCACAATATTCACAATGAAGAAATGATCTTTCCCTTTCTCTCTGTGCAGCTATACAGCACAGCTAATCGGTGTCATATGTTGTTTCAGAGAGCTTGGCAACTGCACACCATTTGTGGAGTAAGCACCACCAGCAGTGTCTCACAGAAAGGGAAGTAGAGGCAAAGACATCAAGTGTCTGGTCTTAAATCACTCAGCACTGTCAGTGTTAAGTGCACGACAGGGGAGAGGGTAAGGACACCGCAGGGTCTGAGCCAGCTCCTCCAGGAATCCCTTTTCCACATCAGCCAGTTGGCCAAGAGACTGTGACCAGGAGGGATGGGACTGCAGCAATAAGACAAGAAGCAACGGCTACAAACTGGGACATAAAAGGTTTCACCTCAATACGAGGAGAAACTTCTTTAGAGTGAGGATGACAGAGCACTGGCACAGGCTGCCCAAAGAGGTTGTGGAGTCTCCTTCTCTGGAGGCTTTCCAGACCTGCCTGGATGCATTCCTGTGTGAACTACCCTAGGGAAGCCTGCTTGGTAGGGAGGTTGGACCTGATGATCAATGGAGGTCCCTTCCAACCTTTAACATTCTGTGATTCTGTGACTGAGCTCCCAAAGGAAAATGCCTCAAAGATTTTGGCTGCTGTCAGCTAAGGATATATCCCAGCACAGTCGTTTGTGTGGGCACTGTGGGCATTCATGCAATAATAAAGGAGAATATATAGGAGATAGGAGTTGGTGCTGATGATCAATTTGGCCATGCCTGATCCCCACCCTCTTGCATGGCCTAGGGCTCCCTCTGGGCAACCTGTTCTAGTGTCTCAGCAACCTCACTGGAAAAAAAATGTCTTTCCTATATTTAGCCTTTTACTTTAGAACCATCGCTCTTCGTCCTGTCACAACAGACCCTGCAAAAACATCGGTCTCCAGCTTTCTTATTGGCCCCTTTAAGTACTCAAAGGCCACAAGAAGGTCCTGCTGAAGCCCTTCCTTCTCCATGTTGAACAACCCTAACTCTCTGAGCCTGTCCTCACAGCATGGGGGTTCCAGATCTCACACAGTTTTTGTGGCTTCCTCTAGACCCACTCTAACAGGTCCATCTCATGTGCTGAGAATCCCACAGTTAGACTCAGCACTGTGGGTGAGGTCTCAAAGGGTCATAAAGGTAGTTTTGTTCTGCATGGGTCCCAAAGAGATCAGTGAGTCCACCCCCCTGGCCAGAGCAGGACCAGACAATCTAGCTCAGGTCACAGGAATGCATCCAGACAGGCCTTGAAAGTCTCCAGGGAAGGAGACTCCACAACCTCTCTGGGGTGACTGTGCCAGTGCTCTGGGACCCTTACAGTAAAGAAGTTCCCCCTTGTGTTGAGGTGGAACCTCCTGTGCTGCAGCTTACATCCATCGCTCCTTGTCCTATCCCAGGGAGCAAGTGAGCAGAGCCTGTCCCCCCACTCCTGACCCCCAGCCCTTAGATATTTATAAACATTTACTAAATCCCCTCTCAGTCTTCTCTTCTCCAGTCTAAGCAGCCCCAGGTCCCTCAGCCTCTCCTCATCAGGCAGTGCTCCAGTCCCCTCATCACCCTCATAGGCTTCCACTGGACTCTGTCCAGTAGATCCCTGTCCCTCTTAAACTGGGGAGCCCAAAATTGAACTCAGTACTCAAGGTGAATTTTCACCAGGGCAGAATAGTGGGGGAGAAGTACATCCCTTGATCTGTTGGACACACTCTTCTTAATGCATCCCAGGATCCCATTGGCCCTCTTGGCCACAAGGGCACATTGCTGTCCCATGGAGAACTTATTATCCACCAGGACTCCCAGGTCCAACTCCATGGGGCTGGTCTCCAGCAGAGATGTGGCATTTTGCATCAGCTTCTGGTTTAGGCTACACCCCACACAAATCATACTGCAATAATTAGCTAATATTTACTGGGAGTGGATCACAGCAGCTAGTGTTGCACTGGAAAGAGCATGCCAAGATGTAAGCCAGCTCTTCTATTACACAAATGTCCCACACCAATGAGGATCCAGTAAGAAAAGAAGACACCAACAGTCCTAAAGGGCAAGTATAACTGTGTCAGACATCTGCAACTCCTTAGAATGAATCGTGGAATAGAAGAATAGAACAGTCTAGGTTGGAAGGAGCGTTAAAGGTCACCTAGTTCAAACCTCCTACAGTCAGCAAGGGCCTACAAGAAAGCTGGGGAGGGACTTTTTAGGATGCCAGGCGATGATAGGACTAGGGGGAGTAGAACAAAGCTAGAAATGAGTAGATTCAGACTGGATGTTAGCAAGAAGTTCTTCACCATGAGGGTGGTGAGACAGTGGAAAGGGTTTCCCAGGGAGGTGATCGAAGCCCTATCCCTGGAGGTGTTTAAGGCCAGGCTAGATGAGGCTTTAGACAACCTGATCTAGTGTGAGGTGTCTCTGCCCATGGCAGGGGGGTTGGAACTGGATAATCCTTATGGTCCCTTCCAATCCTGACTAATTCTATGATTCTATCTTCAGCTGCAGCAGGCGGCTCTCAGCCCTATCCAAGCCAACCTGGGATGTTTCCAGGGATGGGCACCTACATTTAGCTCATATCTGGGGTTAAACTACAGCAGTTGCTTTGTCACTCAGTGCCCCCTCCCCAGCAGAGAAAGAGGATCAGGAAAAGGAGAGTACAGCCAGAGGTCAAAATGAAAAGGGATTTAATGAAATGACTGAACTGATACCAGTGTCAATACAAGAGTTATAAAGTTATGCTCAGCCCAGCAAAAGTGCAGCACTCACAATATCCAGAAAGGCAGTCCTCAAGAGCAGGAAAGGGGTTAGGAAGAGCACGAAAACAAATCCAAGTGGAAGTCTCCTCTCTCCTTAGCAAACTTCCTCCTTTATACTGAGTGTGATGCTCATGGTCTGTGATTCACCTGTGAGCCAGCTCAAGTCAGCTATCCTGGCTGCCTCAGGACTGCTAATGGACTTCAGCCCATGGCTGGCCTGGGCTCCTGTCCCTGCAAAGCCAGGACAGGAGCTTCTGCTGTCTCTCTAGGTAACCTGTGCCAGTGTTTCGCCACCTCCTCCTCTTTTTCCTGCTAGCTGATGGATTTCCAGCATCTACCTGCACATGGGTACACCTCAACCACCCTCACACCCATAATATCCTGCATAAAAAAACTCCAAACAACAAAACCATGACCAGCCACCCAAACAGCCAAATAATCTCACCCCTCCAAATGCCACACACCATTCTCTGTACATGCATTGTGTTCTCCTTACCATTCATTATCCATTGGTATTTCAGCCCCTTGAAAGCCTGTTTCTGTCTCCATCACTTACAGACCAATAACTTCGCCAGGCAAACAGCAGTGTGGCAACAATGGACTCTGCAGGTCTGCACACCTGCATAAATATTTACACACTCAAACCCTTCTGTTATAAATCTTTTGGGGTTGATATGTTAAGATTTACAGAAATGATGTCATCTGAATTAGTGGCTTCACATTAAGTAAGTGGTAATGTGATGGCAAATAAGAGTCAGACCTCTTATAAAGTGCCTGTGTTACTTTATGACACAGAATCAGAGAACCACAGAATGGTGGAAGACAGAGAATATCTAGTCCACCCACCCTGCTAATGCAGGGTCATCCACTTTAGGTTGCCTAGGATCACAATGTCCAACTGGGTTTGGAATCTATCTAGTGAAGGAGACTCCATCAGCTCCCTAAGCAGCCTTCTCCAGGGCACTGGCACCTTCACAGGCATGAAACTTAACTCACATTCAGACGGAACTTTCTGCATTTCAGATTGTGGCTGCTGCCCCTTGCCCTGTCTCTGGGCACCACTGAAAAGAGTCTGGCCTCATTCTCTTGAACCCCACCCTTTAGATATTGATCAGCACTGAGAAGATTCCCTCAGCCTTCTCCAGACTACACAGCCTCAGATCTCTCAGCCTTTCCTTCTCTGAGGGATGCTTCAGTCCCTCAGCATCTTTGTAGCCTCTGTCAAATTACCTCTAGTAGTTCCCCTTCTCTCATGAACTGGGGATTCCAGAACTGGAGCTGGTACTCCGGATGTGGCCTCACTAGGGCAGAGCAGAAAGTGAGGAAAACCTTCTTCAACCTGTTGACCAAACTTTTCTAAATCCATCTCACATCCATGCACAATGTAGCTAAATGAAGAGACAGAATTCATCAGAGCAGTGAATCAAGCTTCATATAACTGCTCCCTCCTTCATGTCCTGGGGAATCATCATATGCCATCACTGGAGTTGTTCAAGTAAGGGTAAGAGGAGTTGGTGGAAAGTGTATTAAGAAACAGAAGACAGATTTCAGCTCATTGCCTCCTGGAGGAACAAAAAGCTGCAATACAAGCAAAAATGTGTAACAGGCTTTACAGGAAGAAAAGCAGTCTGGAAGAGGAAGGAGCAAAGTCTTTCCTGCTAGTGATGAGAGTTTTCAAAGAAGTGCAGTGTCAGATCTTCTGAGGAGCCTCTTGGCCCCCCTTATTTTATTATTAACCGTGTTTTGAAACAGCCATTTATAGAAGAGATCCACACTGCCTGTTGTCAATTGCTAACATATGTCCCACACTTGGCAAAAAAAAGAGGCCACTTGGGAATGCCATTTTATGAATAATCAACACCATCACCCAAAAGTGCTTGCATCTCTTCTTTGGGCTTGTTTGGCTCTTCCCCCAAACAAGAAAGCCTTCTCACCATGGCGTCAAATAGAACCCATGAGGCTTTAAGGCTGGCTGAGAACATCAGGATGGGGATGTGAGAGCATGCCTCAGACCTTAGGACAAACAGCACTGTGTGGACCAGCCCTGGACACTGCTCTGCAACAAGGGAACTCTGGGGATTGCTACAGTGCAAATCACAGAATCACGGAATGCCAGGGGCTGGAAGGGACCTCGAAAGCTCATCCAGCCCAAGCCCTCCTGCCAGGATCTCCTATACCAGATCACACAGGAACACATCCAGGTGGGTCTTGAATATCTCCAGAGAGTGAGACTCCACAATCTCCCTGGGCAGCTGTTCCAGTGTTCTGTTACCCTCATAGGGAAAGAATTCCTCCTCATGTTTCCATGGAACTTCCTATTGCCTAGGTTTCCATCCATTGCCCCTTGTCCTGTCATTGGTTATCACTCAGCAGAGCCTGGCTCCAGCCTCCTGGCACTCACCCTTTATGTATTTGTAAACATCAATGAGGTCACCTCTCAGTCTCCTCTTCTCCAAGAAGCACAGCCCCAGCTCCCTCAGGCTCTTCTCACAAAAGAGATGTTCCATTCCCTTCATCACCTTTGTGGCTCTGTGCTGGACTCTCTCAAGCAGTTCTATGTCCCTCTTGAACTTGGGGGCCCAGAACTGGACACAATATCCAGATGCAGCCTCACCAGGGCAGAGTAGAGGGGCAGAAGAACCTCTCTCAACCTACTCACCACAGCCCTTTGAATCCACCCCAGAATGGCATTTGCTCACCAGGCCACAAGAGCGCATTGCTGGCTTGTGGGCAACCTGCCATCAACTAGGACCCCCACATCCTTTACCCCTTAACACACTGAAACAGTGAGCTTTGGGAAACTGAAGCTGAGGCTTCACAGAGATCTGGGAGTCAATCACAAAACACTCAGCAGGATGTAATTCCCACAGCAAGTAGCAAAACCTGCAAGGATAAGATGAGACATGGAAATGGCCAGTGAACTGCAGTAATATCTATGGCCCACTAAAGAACCCCAAACAAATGATTGTTGCATACATGCATAGAATGTGGCTTGGCCTGGAGAACAGAAGATTCAGGGAGGACCTTATTGCAGCCTCTCAGTATTTCAAGGGGCCTATAAGAAAGCTGGGGACAGACTTCAGGCCAGCCTGCTGTGACAGGATAAGGTGTGATGTTTTTAAACTGAAAGAGAGATATTTAAATTTAATATAAGGAAGAAATTGTTAACCATCAGGGTGGTGAGACACTGGCACAGGTTGTCCAGAGAGGTGGCAGATGCCCCATCCCTGGTAACATGCCAGACCAGGTTGATTTGGGGCTCTGAGCAATCTGCTCTAGTTGCAGATGTCTCTGCTGACTGCAGGGAGGTTGGGCTACATACATTTGCAAGGTCCCTCCCAACTCGAACCATTCCATGATTATATGATTAGCAGTCCTTTAGCTGAGAGCTGACTGATGAGTCTTGTTCAGACAGAATGATGCCATGAACAACTGAACAGGTCCCAGCACTGAACTAGTGACTTATTCTGGTTTAAAAGAAAGAGCCATGCCTCTTAAAAGGCAACTGGTTATCACTAGATTGCATCCTGCAATTAAAAGTGAGCTCTAAGCACACACCATCCATCCCTCCTGCTGGGATGAGCATCCTATGCCATCTACCCTTATAGAATCATGGAATGGTTTATGTTGGAAGTGACCTGAAAGCTCATCCAGTTCCAACCCCCTGCCATAGGCAGGGACACCTCCCACTAGTACAGGTCACTCAAGGCCTCATCCAACCTGGCCTTGAACACCTCCAGGCAGGGAACAGCCACAACCTCCCTGGGCAACCTGTGCCAGTGTCTCACCACCCTCACTGTAAAGAACCTCTTCCTAACATCCAGTTTAAATCTGCCCTCTGCCACTTTAAACCCATGTTCATGTGAAGATTGCCAGTGGCTTGAAAAGGGTTGATCTGGTGGAAAGAAGATGGGCCATGACCAAAGCAACACAGATTGAGCACTGTTTTCTACCTGAAATACGTCCACAGGATCACAAGATGTTAGGGGTTGGAAGGGACCTCCATGCATCATTGAGTCCAACTCCCCTGTCAGAGCAGGAACCATAGAATCTAGAGCAGGAATGCATCCAGACAGGGCTTGAAAGTCTCCAGAGGAGGAGAGTTGCCTGGTAAAAAATGACCTGAGCTAAATATGGGCCAGCAGTGTGCCCAGGTGGCCAAAAAGGCCAACAGCATCCTAGCCTGTAGCAGGAGTAGCAGGACCAGGGCAGTGATTTCCTCCCTGTACTTGCACTGCTGAGCCTGCACCTGGAATATCTGTGGCAGTTTTGGGACCCTCACTACAAGAAGGACATTTAGATGCCAGAGTGTGTCCAGAGAAGGGCAGTGAAGGTGGTGAAGGGTCTGAAGGACAGACGTCAGGAGGAGCATCTAAAGGAACTGAGATGGTTTAGTCTCAGGAGAAAAGGAGGCTGAGGGGAGACCTTCTCACTACCTAGAATTCCCTGAAAGGAGGTTGTAGTGAGGTGGGGATCAACCTCTTGTCCAAGAAACAAACAATAGAACAAGAGGAAACAGCCTCAAGGTGCACCAGCGGAGGTTTAGACTGAACTTTAGGGGAAAATTCTTCCTTGAAAGGGTTGTCCAGCCCTGGAACAGGCTTTCCAGGGCAGTGGTGGAGTCCCTGGCCCTGGAGGTATTCAAGAGCTGTGTAGATGTGGTGCTGAGGGACAGGGTTTAGTGCTGAGTCAACAGTTGAATTTAATCATCTTAGAGGTCTCTTCTAAATGATATGTTTCTGTGATTCTTTCAGATCATTTCTCCCAACCATCCCTTTAAATCACTCCCTTTCCTATTTTATTATGATTGTAAGAAGCTCAAACCCAGGAAGACCCCCGTAGATATCCAATTTATTCTGCACTGCTTTCAGCTGTTTGCTCTCCATTTCCTGTGCTATGCCTCCTCCTTTGAGCTTTTATTGCTCCCCTCTGGAAGCAGGCTGTTTCCACCACTGCTGTAGGTAGAGCTCTTTGCATTCAGATCTATTCTTTTCATTGCACCACATAAAAACCGCTGATAAACTGCAGGGGAAAAAAGTAGACGAAGGGAAAACCTGGTACTGTGCATGGCATCAAAGGGCTCTGAGAACAAAGCTCAAAGGACAATCCCTAAGAAGTGACCTGTGACCATTTTTCTGAATTCTTGTACAGTCCAGTGTGAAGTGGCTGTATTTTATTGTCTTACACTTCACACTTCAGCTCTGGCCTTTGGTATTAATGGGAATGTCCTTCAACTGGAACTCCTTTTTGCTCCTTTTCTTTAATTCATTAGTTGTTTACTGCAGGCTGTTAACAACCCTAGAACTACCTTTAATCCACAGCCAGAGTCTTTAAATATAATACATCATCAACAGGTAATTATTCACTTTGAAGTCTTTCCTCCTTTTTTTTTTTTTCATAGCCCTGTGAGGTGATATTTGGGGCTTTAAAGAGGACTTCCATCAAAGCACCAAAATTAGTGATGCAAATGTCAAGAAGCTCATTTGCGTGCTTTAAACATAGGGATGGCAAATCTTTCTGTCTGTCTTAGTTTCCAGCTTTCTTTCTACCCTTCTTTGTTTCTATCCTTCTTTCTTGCTTTCCTGCTTTGTTTCTTGCTTTCATTCCTTTTTTTTTCTGCTTTCTTTCTTGTTTGCTTTCATTGTTTTTTTCTTGCTTTCCTGCTTTCTTTCTTGCTTGCTTTCATTCTTTCTTTCCCGCTTTCTTTCTTTCTTGATTTCATTCTTTCTTGCTTGCTTTAATTCTTTCTTGTTATACTTGTCCCTCTTTTTTTTTTCTCTTTCTTTCTTTCTCTTTCCCCTTTCCCTTCCATCTTCCCTTCCCCTCCTCTCTCTGTTTCCTTCTCCTCTCTCTTCCCTTCCATTCTCCCTTTCCTCCCTCTTTTCTTCACTTCTCTTTCCCTTCCTTTTCTTTCTCCCTTGTTTTCCATTCTCACCCTTTTAACTCCCACCACAGCCCTGCAAAGCTTTTGATGCTTGAGCAGCAGTGGTGTTTTAGAACTAGGTAAGTGCACTATAAATACCCAGCACTATGCACTCCATAAGAGCCTTGGCCCTTTTCATGGTGCTCAGTAGGATTTTGTTTCATTACTCCCACTGGAAGCCAGCTCAGAAATCCAAAAGCTGCACATCAAAATTCAAGGCTGGTGCCTCTAAACATACTTCTGCATGAGCACAGCTTCATGCTGCTGCACTGATTCCAGAGGTCTTCGACTCAGGTTCTTTGGCTTCATTTCAGGAAGGTCCTTAAGACAATGATTAAATGCTTCTGTACCTGAGGCTTTCCTAAGTGTTGTCTGATGCTGGAATATGTTTCCTGAAGTAAGACCTTGCAGAAATGCCTGGGTCAGTCCAGGATGTTCTGAGAAAGACGTGAGTGGTGGAGTACATTACAGTTGGCCGCCTGAGACTCACAGGAGATCAGCCTGTGTGCACTCATGCAGAGCGGTTGGAAAGTCAAGTATCATGGCAAGCACCTGAGGCAATTTTCCTCCTGGCCACAATGTTCCCTTTTAATCTCTACAGCATTTTACAACCCAGTACCGGTCTGAAAACGCCAGAAATAAATTCTGAGGAACACTTCACCCACAAATGCCAAGCCAGTTGCAGATAAGAGGTGGAATCTTCTGCGGCTATGTAGATGTCTCTCACTATGTGCTTTTGGGGTGCTCTGACACCTGACTTCTACGAAAGGTGGAACTGGGCATGTGGATGCTTTCTTACTAGGATTTCTATGTACACTTGCATTTCTTTCAGTCCTCAGGCAGCAGTAATCACACATGCAATGTAAAACAGGCAGATTTCTGCTCTCCCAGCTCCCAGTTAACAGCAGAATAACTGGGGTGACTAAAGCAGTCAGCATGTGGACCTAGCTCCTTTCATCAGAACAGCATCTCTAAAAGGCACTAAAAAAGCATCTTCTCCACTTACAGATGAAGACACTAAGAGCCAAGTTTCAGCCTCATGCTTCTATTAAGTTTTCTTGGAACAAATCATAAAACAGATGTTATTATGTCCCACAGGTCAAGCCACTGACAGCATCACAAGAGAACTAAGCTAACACATTAATAAGGATTTCTGGGGCACTCTGTGCATCCCAAACTGTCCCTGCCCACTGGAGGGGGACTGGACTTCAAATTCACCTTCCAATCAAAATTATTCCATCATTGTTATGAAGGCAAGTGCAAGCAAATCTCATTTTCTTTGCTCTCTACAACTGTCTAAAAGGAGATTATAGTGAGGTGGGAGCTGATCACTTCTCTTGAGTAATTAGCAATAGGATGAGAAGAAATGGCCTCAAGCTGCACCACGGGAGGTTTAGATTGGATGTTAGGAAAATTTTCCTTACTGAAAGAGTGGTCAAGCATTGGGACAGGTTGCTGAGGGAAGTGGTGGAGTCATCATCCCTGGAGGTGTTCAATAAATGTGTAGACATGGCACTTTGGGACAGGGTTTTATGGGCACGGTCGTGCTGAGTTGGCAGTTGGACTTGATGATCTTGCAGGTCTTGTCCAACCTTGATGATTCTATGATTCTCCTGCTCTGCAATCCACAGCATCACGAGAGATGTGTGCACAGCAGGGAGTTAAAGCCATGAAAATTAAGCATCCAATGAGCAACATCTTGCTTTTAGGGAAGATCCTAAAAGCTTCTCCAAAGGGAAAAATAATAGCTCAGAAAGTTTGATCTCTGCAAGCATCATTAAAGAAAAAAAAAAAGTTTGTAAGCTGCGTGCACTACAAAGGCACTGCCTTCACCCACTCAGCCTCTGTGACTTCTTTAGATGGAAGAAACCTGTTGGCTTGAGTTCTTAAACCCCAGATAAAAGCTTTGATTTGTTAATTAAACTTTTACTGCTATCTGCATTTGATATCTGGCTCAAATTGTAACCGCTCACCACAACAGAAAAAGTCACATCAAAGGAGAGCTCCGCCCCCACGACCTGTAATTAGGGAATTGACTGCTGGGTGACACTGGCTGCAAGATGCACCTGCCAGGCAGCTCCAGTGTACTATCTACACCTCAAAAATAAAAAAGGAGGGTGTGTGGGGGTGGGGAAGAAAAGCCATTTCATTCATTCAGCTGGGGTGAGCCAGCACATGCTGAACAAAAGCGTTGTTTCATCAGGAGCTGGTCTAGTGTACTGCTTCTCCTGAGACAGACAGGAGCTGCTGAAAACAAGGAGGCTTTTTTTTTTTTTC
>VWYK01128101.1:0-10360 GCA_013399775.1 Semnornis frantzii | reverse complement strand
ATGATTGTATGATTCTATGACTTAAATGCCTCTACCACTAATTATTTAACTACTTGTTCTGGAAGAAAGAAAAAAGGGGGAAAGGTAATTAATGTGCTTGTTACACGATTCCTACTTGTTCATAATGCTTTCCTTTCTGACAGAAGCAAAGAGGCAGTTTTTTGGGTGGCTAATTTCAGGTGTTTTGTCACATTATGACAGCACAGCTAGCACAGATTTCTGCAGCTGCACTGACACTTCAGGTATAGACATCATGCATCAAGCAGTCAAACTATTGCCACGGTTTTGAAAGGATTTCCCTTTCATTAATTACAGTATGGTTTATATTAGCCTGAGTATGCATGGCTATTTGAGGGCAGCCTACAGTCTGGTATGCTGAGGACTGTATTTATCATTGGAGATTATCTTCTCCTTTCCACAGAACATATTGCATATCTTCGAGATCCTGCTAGCTGGTGCTTTCACTTTCTCTTTTTATTCAATTCAGTGAAAACTCAATTTTGTTGCAGAAGCCAAGGCATCATTTCTACAGTGGAGTGTTATTCTATTCAATTCAGTGAAAACAGTCAATTTTGTGGCAGAGCCAAGACAGCATTTCAACAGTGGAGTGTACAGGGTCCCTCACACTCCACTGAGGTGCCTACCTGCTCCATATTTGCAGTGCTTTGTATCTAGCAAGACTTACAGTCAATGTAATCAGATAATTCCTGTGCAGAAACAATTTTCTTGAATGGCATGGAAAAAAAACCACACTGAAGACCACAGAAGTAATTTATAGGAGACAGTAAGAAAAGTATTCTAAATGAATAAATAAATAGAAGATTTAGATGTGTGTTATAGAGGATATAAAAGAGACTAGTTAAAGACAAATTTAAAATATCTCATAGAATGGAATCTTTTCAAACTGCTTAAATATTTTTAATCTTCTCAAAAGTGGCATGCATTCCATTGTGGAGCTAAAGAAGTTTGACTCCCCATTGCTGTATAAATAAATTAAACTAACCACAAAAGTAACTGAAACCTGTCCTTTATTTGGTGTGATCCTTTCAAATTTCCATCGTATTCCTTAGAACAATATTTATTATTCATACAAATAATGAATGACATGACGTTCCTATTAATAATGGGAAAACTGGGTAGAAAACATGTGATGCACTAATCTTCAATTATTCTAAACCAGAATATATTTATTATGTATTATTATATCTACTACTATTATTAAATTTATTAGAATATAAATGTACTATTAAACTATTCCAAAACTGGCACTAATTGCTGATTCTGTGTCTGTCAAGATTTGAACTGTTCCAAGATACAAAAGCAAGTTTCTGCCAGTCCTACCTGCAAAACTTCACATTGGCAGCATTTGTGGGGCAAACTTTCCAGATTAAACTGTTGCAAAGATGCTAGAGATGCTGTTGCTGGCAAACTCCCTTTGGTTTGCAAAAAACAAAGATAATAATAAGTCAGTATTGCCTTAGTATGTTCTCATATCCAGTAGTTATAAAAGTGCTTTTCAAAGATGTTTCTTTTATATTGCTGGACTAAAGACCATAGCTCTGCCCAGGACACTTTCCAACCAGACAACCAGAAGTAACTTTGTTGTCCTCTCCTGATACAAAGAAGCTAGACACACAGGCTGTTGGATGTGCACCCCAGAACTGTCTTCATTGGCTACCAAATGAGGACTACTTTGTCAACAGACCGTAGGGAGGCATCATTCAGTGCTCTGAAGACTTTTTCCCATTCAGCTTGTTGAAGACCTCTGTGATGCTCTTGGTATTTGCTGGTGCCCTACGCTTTTTGCATTTGTGGTTTCTGAAGGAAGAGGCTATGGAATGAAGAATCTGTAACAGCACACAGAGAGGACTGGACAAGTTGCTTTTGTCCTGCTGTTTCCCATTCCCAGAGTTATTTACCCTGCTGATTTCCTAACCTTGTCTAAAAACAACTGACTACCATCTGAGAGACTACATCTTGAAATGAGTGAAAAGTCTATCCTATTCTATATATAAAGAGTCTGTTCATAAAGCAGCAACAAATTAAAAACAATTCATTTCATAAGCTATATTTAGAAAGTTGAAGACATTGAGTGATGTAATCAAAAGATTTTAAAGATAGCAAAGACTGGAAATTCTGGTTTGTGTTAGATTTCTGAACTTCAACATTTGTTTTAAACAATATCTGTTCTGAGTCTTAGCAAATACTTCATTTTACCAATGTTTAATATTTTCCTTTGATTTTGGTGTGCAATTTTCTTTATAGAAACCTATAATTTCCTTAAATGAAAAAATGAAATATTGTGTTTGAAGTTTGAAATGGAAATAATGTTGTAGCCTGCGTTTTTATTTTCAATTCAGTTACGTGAAAAAGATAATCCCTCATTAAAATTCATTTTATGGTTTTAAAATTTTGCATTGCAAACACATGCAGAAATCCTATCTTAGACAATATCTGACATTTGCAAAGCCAGTTGAGGGATGTAACTCTACAAATTTCACTAAAAGTGATGGAAGTCAGGTAGCAAAGTAGTACTAGACAGCTTTGAGCATTTCAAGCAACGTGTGTGTTTTCAAAAGTCAGAATTTGTCCCACTGAGTTTAACAATGGGATGGACAGATGATCCTCAATACCAAATCAAGCTGATAAGACAAAGAGATGTCAAGAACACCAAACAGTATTGAAGCTACTTCAGATCCTGTTTTAAAATAGATCTGTAGTGATCAGATTCTTCAGCTCTTTAATGATCTGAAGAAGAATTTGAACAGACCTATCTAATCTCTCTTGACAGACAGAAAAAACAGCAAAGCAAAAATTCACCTCCTAAACCTCCAATAAACAATGACCTTTTAAGATCAAATGGAAAAAGTGAGCAAACATGAGATGCTCTTGAGAAAATAAGATATCATTAAAAGATCATAGAGTGTCTCTTTTTTTTCTTTCTAGAAAAACTGAACTAACAATCTCTGATATCAAAGTGCATTAATATCAAAGTACAGTGAAGATTTAGCATTATAAAAGAGATGGATATAGTCACAAATATATTTTTGCAGTGTGAGTCACACACATATATATAGCATTAGTACTGAGTGTGTAAGTCCACTTACTAACAAACCAGTCCTAGTAAATGTGTACCAGTGTACCCTATGCAACACAACAGCATGCAGAAGGCCCATGGAGATGACAGCTGCATAAATTCCATCAGAAGATGCTTCTGTGTTCCAAAACTTTATCAGCTTCATCCGCTGAAGTTGAGAACAATATGTGAAATGTAGTATTCCATTCTTTGCTTTTACTACACACTTACTGAAATGAGATTTAAGAAATTGTATTCCTTGAGTAAGTGTATAAACTACAAATATACTTTCTTTTTAAATTATCCTTTACTATTCTTGCTTATCTGTTGCAACAAATCTTAAGGATTTTGTTGCTGCTGTGTTATTATTTTGTAACTTTCTGAGTAGTTAAAGAAAGTATTAAATTTCTTCCCCCCCCCCATCAATACTCATTATGGAGGTAGGTAGATGGACTAGGGAGGACCTTATATTTATAAAATGCTTTTCATCAATAGTTATTCTGGTTCTTTCCAGACAAATTCTCTGTTATCTCCATTTTACACATGGAATTATTGGTATATTTCAGAAGACTACATGTGGAAGGATATGTAAATATTGCATATCTTAGGTACCCTACAGGAGAAGAAGCAGATGAAGAAAAGGAAAAAAAAAAATTAAAAAGTCAAGAAACCACACTACACATATTGTCGTATTTCATTAACTGGTAGATGAAACCTAGGTCTTTCAAAAATTATTTCCCTTGCCATGAGAAATAAATGATGGTTGGTTTTTTTTTTTTTTTCCTTGATTAATATTTGAGGGAATCTGTATGACATACATGACATATACGATACATTTGCCTTTGGACATCTGTCCTACCAAACCTAGGCCTTCTCTGTCCTGGCCCATGCAACAGCTGCCCTGTGCATGTTTCTCTGTGAGGGCTCCCTGCCAGCTGCCTACGCCATCACACAACAGGAACACCCATTTCTGAGTTTCATGCATTTCTTTAGACAACATGGTCTTGTCAGTTGGCAGTGGGTTTTGACTCCTGCTTACACAGCTGTTTTTACTGCTTAGGGTAGTCCAATGATTACTCCACCCATTTGTTTAATGACACCTGTAATCAGCTTCAATTCCAATAGGTCATTAACACCTCTCCCACAGCAACCTGAAACCAAAATTGGGCAGGTTTGTTGGGCCTGTTACAGCATGCAGTGAAGATGCTTTCTGAAGGTTTTAAATGTCTTTATTATAATTTAGGTTCATAATAACTGAACTGAGCCATCCATCATAGTACAGCAGCAACAAAAATTACTGTCTTCTCTTGTCTTTTTTTCTGCATGATTATGACTTGTAGGGTATGCCATTCTCCTAACCTCTGAATTTCATTTTACAAACACATCAACCAAATAAAAGCACTAGTGTGAATGGTTCCCAAATTTTTGTCCTCAAAAGTGAAAGACACCAAGGATCAATAAATACATCGGAACTACATTTGGCTTATAACCTCTTCAGTTAATACCTGGTGGAATAAAAAGTGACATAAGAATTCTCTAACAAAAGTTGGTTTTGTCCTTTTTCAGGACAAAAAACTGGGCTGGTAGGATCCTATATGGCCTTTCTCCTGTTCTTAAAGGTCAGGAAATAGTTGTTTCTTAGAAACAAAAATTCCACTTGCTAAATCACATAAAAACAGGGAGTTTGTGTTACTAGAAAGCAAAGTTAACACAGGCATGACATACACCTTCACTCTTCATTGTCATGTTTGGTTTTCTGTCCTTTTAGGAAATGAAGATGAGGCTATTAGCATGACATTTGCTCACACCTGAGATGAAAGAAGAGGAACATGACAGATACAAGAGGACAGGATGTGGAAAAGGAGATCTGTATTCCATAAAATTATCCATTTAGTAAACTGTTTTTTTTTTTTTTACACTGTAAAGGCCCTAACACAGAAAATGAATAATGATCTTTAATATACTTTCACTGTCTCCAGTGTTTGTGAACTGTTTCTTTAACATGAAATGCTGTACAGGTAGAGCCTATAAATAAGGGTGAGTATTAGCATGTGGATGAATTTAGCAATGGGCAGAGACACAGTACTGCATGTTCAAAGCCCAGCCACCTGCCCAGGACTCCTCTCTTCCTGGTATGTTGCACCTCTGTATTTTACTAGTATGATTATATGATAACTGTATACATCTATTCTCTGAAAGTGTATAAGAACTATAAATAAGGGATAAAAAATTATTTTCTTTAATTAGAGAATTTAAGCAAATAGTTGAATTGATAAAAAATATTAATTTGAAGGAACTGTAAGCTTACAGGGACTAGAAATACTTTCATGATGTTAGCATCTGCAGATTCTAGTACATGTTCTGTAATTTTGATTGAGACTTAAAGACATTGTCACTATATGATTGCAATGAGAAAACCAAATTTTTTAATTTCGTCACTAGAATATCCATATTACCTGCAACATTCTTTGCTTCCTTTTTGTAGTCCTAAGGCTGCTTAATGGAATGGTTTCATTTAGGAAAAAAAAATCTCAGTATACCAATTTAATTTGTTCATACCAGAATTAGGTAAAGAGAGAACATTGTATTTGCATATTAATCATAGAAGGTTGGATATAATTTGTTGTTTCACAATTCTAGCTCTCCCCTCAAGCATTTAGATAGCACTTCAAAAAGAAAATATGAGACTTGAGTTTTGTATTTCAACTGTCATGAAAATAAGTGTAGGTTATGCGACTGAAAAAGAAGATGCAGATGTTTACTGCACTGCTTAAAATACCATCTTGGCAAGACTGTACCAGTTTAACCATACAGAGTGGCAATGACCCAAAAAAACTAATCAGCAAAGGCAGAAAATTTGCTTAAGTTAGTTGTAGATTGCTTGGGTTTACATGCTGCTGCCAAGCTATTTTTACCATTTGTAGTTTAGGCCTTGGCCAAAATTTAGGAACAAAATCTAAGCAGATGTAAACTTCAAAGGTCTTTTAGATTTGAGCTAAACCAAAACTATGTTGACATTTCTATGTCTGAATTCAGAAGCTATCAATTTTATGTCATTTAAAAACCTTTGCATAAGTTTGTGTCTGTAAATAACACTAGAAACAAAAGAATAAACAAAACAGTACAGAATGAAACACCAGACTCTTAGGGAACAATATTAAGATTTTTTTTTTCCTGCTGTAATATTTCAAATAGCACGAAAAAAAGATAAACATATAATTGTCATGGGCTTATGCAATGGAATCTGCTGATGAGAAATCAATACCATGCTAATGTCATGGCAGCTTTAAAATGCAAGTGCTGTCTGCATCAGAAGGCTTGTAATTCAGATAGTAACACAAAAGGCTTCCTATTTCCAGTTGAGGCTTCTGGTTTCTGAAATTACCAGGACCTGAGCAAAGCCTTTTGCACTGTTCCACACCACGTCCTGGTCTCCAAACTGGTGAAACATGGGTTTGATGAATGGACCACTGGATGGATAAAGAACTGGCTTGATGGCCACACCCAAAAAGTGGCTGTCAATGGGTCCGTGTCCCAGTGGAGGCTAGGAACAAATGGAGTCCCTCAAGGATCAGTCCTGGGACCAGTCTTGTTCAATATCTTTGTTGGCAACATGGACAGTGGTATTGAGTGCAGCCTCAGCAAGTTTGCTGATGACAGCAAGCTGTGTGGTGCAGCAGACACACTGGAGGGCAGGGATACCATCCAGAGGGACCTGGACAGGCTGGAGAGGGGTGCACAAACCAACCTCATGAGGTTCAACAAGACCAAGTGCAAGGTCCTGCATCTGGATTGAGGCAATCCCAAGCACAAATTCAGGCTGGACAGTGACTGGCTTGAGAGCAGCCCTGAGGAGAGGGACTTGGGGCTTCTGGTGGACAAGAAGCTCAATATGAGCCATCAGTGTGCTCTTGTAGCCCAGAAAGCCAACCAGACCTTGGGCTTCATGAGAAGTGTGGCCAGCAGGTTGAGGGAAGTGATTCTCCCCCTCTACTCTGCTCTGGTGAGACCCCACCTGGAGTACTGCATCCAGTTCTGGAGCTCCTATTACAACAGGGATGTGGACATGCTGGAGTGTGTCCAGAGCAGGGCCACAGGGATGAACAGAGGGCTGGAGCACCTCTACTATGAGGACAGACTGATAGAATTGGGGCTGTGCAGCCTGGAGAAGAAGAGGCTCTGCGGTGACCTTATTGTTATCTTCCCTACCATCACCCCCTTCCAGTATCTGAAGGGGGCCTACAAGAAAGCTGAGGAGGGACTTTTTAGGATATCAGGTAGTGACAGGACTAGGAGGAATGGAGTAAGGCTGGAGGTAGGTTCAGACTGGCCATGATGAGGAAGTTCTTCACAATGATAGTGGTGAGAGCCTGGAATAGGTTGCCAAGGGAGGTGGTTGAGGCCCCATCCCTGGAGGTGTTTAAGACCAGGCTGGATGAGGTTTTGGCCAGCCTGATTTACAGTAGGGTGTCCCTGCCCATGGCAGGGGGGTTGGAAATAGATGATCCTTGTGGTCCTTTCCAACTCTGACTGATTCTATGATTCTACAATTCTATTTTGGGGTGTTGTTTTTTTCCACTGGGCTCGCTGTGGGCTTGGATGGGTAGTGGGATTTCTTGAACCAGGACATTAGTTTATAACATTATTAATGAATAACAAGAGTCTGGTCCCAATTTCAGTGGAAGAACGCATCTTTAGATGTAGTGAAGATCTCTTTTTTATTTTAAAACTTCACTTAGAAATGCATGGATGGTTAACAGGGAAGTATTGTCTTGGTTTCTAACAATGTGATATTTATGGTAATTATTAATGACTGATTAATTCTATTTGGTGACTCTTACATTATGTTTGCATGAACTGCTTCCATGATATAGATTACCTTTCAATATTGGGTTTGCTCATTTGCTGTGATACTTCATCTTGGACTGAAAACATACAAGACTGGTCACATGACTAATGAGAAAACTTAGATTTTTGTGATCTTCTATGGCACAGAAGTCCCTGACCAAAGACTGATCAGATGTTTCATGGCTGAACTGTAGGAGAGAAATAGATAACCAATAGGACATTGACTCTCATAGCTCAGTACAGATGGTCAGGGGCCATATCCTGACATAACTTTATGCTATTTTTAACAGACAAGACCATATATATGAGAGAATAAATAAAGTGGAAGAAATAGTGATTCATCAGAGCATTTTGTAAATGCCCTGCTAAAATCTATATGAAAATACAGGTAACAGCACTTGGACTAGATAATCATTGTAGGTCCCTTCCAACTGAAATATTCAACTCTATTAAGTAAAATTGATTGTGGCATAATGTGCATTCACAATGACTTATCTGGTAACACAAGGGAAGAGAGGGGATTCTCCCCCTTTACTCTGCTTTCATCAGACCCCACCTGAAGTACTCTGGGAAGTTCTGGAGCTCCCAACGCAAGGAGGACATCGAATTGTTTGAGCAAGTCCAGAGGAGGGCCATGAAGATGATCAGAGGGCTGGAGCACCTTTCCTATGAGGACAGGCTGAGGGAGTTGGGGCTCTTCAGCCTGGAGATGAGAAGGCTTCAAGTAGACCTTACAGTAGCCTTCCAGTATCTGAAGGGGGCCTACAGGAAGGCTGGGGAGGGACTATTGACAAGGTCTTGTGGACAGGACAAGGGGCAATGGATTTAAACTGGCAGAGAGAAGATTTAGAGGAGATGTTAGGAGGAAGTTGTTTGCAGTGAGGGTGGTGAGGCACTGGAACAGGGTGCCCAGGGAGTTCGTGGCTGCTCCGTCCCTGGAGGTATTCAAGACCAGGTTGGATGAGGCCTTGAGTGCCCTGTACTAACGGGAGGTGTCCCTGCCTGTGGCAGGGGATTGGAACTGGATGATCTTTGAGGTCCCTTCCAACCTTACCATTCTATGATTCTATGATACATGAACATATGTTTCATCTATATGCATGTGAATTAATAATATTAAACTGTAAAGAGAGTTTTGGACATATAATAGCAGCCAGAGTTTACAAAATCATAAACTAGTTGAAAACTTTTACTTCAAATACATGAGTCAGAGAATCTCACATGAGGCTTATGAATATATGGTAGGCATAAATTACATGTTAAGGTCCAGGTTTTACTAAAGAATTCAACAACTTATATAGTCTAGTTTTATCTCCTAACAACACCTTATTTCACACATAGGTGCTGGAGTCACTGCGATTGTTCTTCTGTGTTATTGGTTTTATACTATATCCTAATGAAATTATCAGCATGCTTCTGTCATTTGTCCATTGGCTACATATATTGTTACCTAGGACAGAGATATCAAAGTTTTGCCATTTTAGAGTACACTTTTTAAGCTGAAGAAACATTTACAAAGGAAAAAGACAACTCGCTTTGAATTAAGATGACAGAATATGACTGTCATTATAGGAATAAACTCTTTAATCCTTCTTGTGATCTCCCCAAGGGCGCAGTGTTGATGACAGAGAAGGGAATGCATAGAGATAGCACTTACAGGAGAAACACAGCACACAATGTCAAGAGGCCATCTCTAAATAGTGCTCCAGTATCCCTGTAGAGAAAGCATAGCTCATTCAAAATGCAAATCTAACAGGCATTACCCTCAGTACAGACACTCGTCTGAGAAAGGAGTGGAAGTGTTTACTTTCTTTTCCTTTACTCTAAGGAGTAATTTATAATGACAATATTCATTCTGTCCCTGACACCAAAGCATACATAATAGCAATTGTAGTACAGTCATTCACTATTGGCATTTCAGGCCAATAGGTTTTATTTCAGTTGGAGTGCTGACATGGCTGTCTGCAAACAAGTCTCTGAGAAGTAAGACAACTGTAATGTCATTAAAAAATATTGACTTTCTCTCTTCATTTTTATCTTTTTCCCTTTGGTGGAACTTTAGTGCATTTAAGAAAGAGAATCACCTCCCAGAATATGAAAGCAAAACTGGCAAAATCTATATTTATATTTTCCTTCATGTAGTTCACAGGTGGCATAAACCACTGAAGACAAAACCATGGAACAGATTTGTGGAATAAATTTAAAGGTTTTGTACATTGTTCAGATGGTTGTATAAGAGATTTCATAAAGACTTTTTGTGATTTAAAATCTGGCTGTATAGGGAGGGTTTGATTGTTAATAATTAACTACTTTTGGCAGGATCAATATGACTAATTTCTTATGTCTGAATAAGATATAATTCCTATTTCTTTGTGAACTGAAGACTTAAAAAAATTGACCCACCAATTTTAAATTTCAGCAGTGCCTAGTGACAGG
>VWYK01128098.1:221-15810 GCA_013399775.1 Semnornis frantzii | reverse complement strand
AGTTTCTCTTCCTGTTGAGCTGAAACCTTCTCTATTCCATTTTGTAGCTCTTGCTACTTCTCTTACTGCTGTGCACCACCAAAAAGAGCTTGGCCCCAGCCACTTGACACCCACCCCTCAGATATTTTCACACATTGATCAGATCTCCTCTCAACCTTCTCTTCTCCAGGCTAAACAGTCCCAGGGTTCTCAGTCTCTCTTCTTAGGGGAGATGCTCAAGTCCCGCAATCATCCTGGTGGCTCTCTGCTGGATCCTCTCCAGCAGGTCTCTGTCTCTCTTGAACTTGGGAGCCCAAAACTTGAACTGGTCTTGCAGGTGTGGTCTCAACAGGGCAGAGAGGGGAGAAGAACCTCCCTAGCCCATGCTTTTCCTGATGCACCCCAGGCTGCCATTGGCTCTTTTGGCCACAAGGGCAATAATGCTTTGCTATAGCACGCCCCAAAAACATCTTGTAGAGTGCATCCAGTTTGCACCAGAACTTGTTGGAGATTATATTAATGCGTACAAGTCATCTCCATACGTACTCTAATTTATTCAGTTGCAATCTATAACCATGAGACAGCTTCAGGGATACTTTGTTTTATGGCAAGACAAGAAAAAGAATAAAAAAAGACATTAGTGCTCTTCTACAGGAGATTGGAGAATTGAAGTCATTAGGATTTGAACAGCAGCCCTGCCACTTGTGTGATTTAGTAACAAGTTTGCATCTCCTTTAATTATACAGTTCACAGAAATATAACTTTACCTGAAAACCTAAAGACAAATTCCCTCCTAAAGTGGGTCTACTGAGAGCTATTTCCATGGATAATTTGACCCTAAATTCTCAGTGCCACTGACTACAAGCAGCTGCCCAATTCACACAATTATTTTAAATTGTTATGTATCTTTTGCCCAAACAACAAGGAAGCACCGCAAGGATTTTCAGGAGGACAATTCTCATGTAGTAAAGAGGTATTTAATCCCACCTCAACCCTTTAGAGTAATTCCAGAACTTGCATAAATGAGGCAGGAATGCTAAAAGATGAACAGTGCACATCTTCACAAACTCTACTGTGTGCAGTTCTGGAGCCTCCAGCACAGGAAGGACATGGAACTGTTGGAGCAGGTCCAGAGGAGGCCATGAAGATGCTGAGAGGGCTGTGGCAGCTCTGCTGTGAGGACAGGCTGAGAGAGTTGGGGCTCTGCAACCTGGAGAAGAGAAGGCTTCCAGGAGACCTTAGAGTAGCCTTCCAGGATCTGAAGGGGGCTACAGGAAGGCTGAGGAGTGACTATTGAGAAGGTCTTGCAATGACAGGACAAGGGGCAATGGGTTTGAAGTGGCAGGGAGTTGGAACTGGATGATCCTTGAGTTCCCTTCCAACCTTACCATTCTATGATTCTATGATTCTATGAACTCCAGGAAGAGAAAGGGAAGGGAGCAGTTGTGTGAGAGACCTGACAGAGAAGCCTGGTTAATGTCTCCTCAGTGCTCAAGGGAAAGCAAAGGGAAAATCTGAAGAGCTGAATTTCATCCTAGGTTCAGAGATCAAAGTCCAAGACTCAGTTATGAATAGGAGATTTTTTTTTTTAAATTTTATTAGTTGTTGCTCTTTCAGACACATTTGATTTATCTTTTTATACACTGCTCTGCTCACATGGCCTGTAGAGAGGTAGCAGCTCAGCTTTGACCTGCTAGATGAGAAAAACTCAAGCAGAGAAGAGCTCAGACAAGTGCAGGACAAGGTAATATCTGCAAAGTCAGATGGTTTACTGGAAAAAGGAAAGGTGCATTGGATTTCACTACATTGACTGGAAAAAAGTTCAGCTTTTTAAGTCGATGAGAGTTACCAAACACAGATGCATCATTGCATTACCATGATAACAAAGGGGACAACAAAAATTCTATTACTCAAGGACTAATATACCCCCAAAACTGAAAGGAATGCTCAAAATTCTTGGTTCTTGAGGATACTGAAGGTCATTCCACTTTCCTCACTCATTTTTTTGTTCAGAATGGCTGCTGTCCTGGTTGGAGGTAGAACAGAACTAATTCTGTTCAGTGATTTGACTTGTCAGCTCAGTCTCTCCTCAGTAACTGCTGCGTTGTCGCAGCCAGTGTCTACTTCCAGGAATGCCAATACGTGCTGCTTACTACCAAGGACTGCTATGCAGTATGCTTATGCTTCCTCCTGCACAGACCAAGGCCACTGGTAAATCCTTATGCACCACATTGGGAGTGCAGAAAGCAAAAGAGGTGCAGAGAGGATAGGTGACCCTAAACCGACTGATGTGGGATTCCATTCCACGTACATCATACTTGGTATAGAGGTGAGGGATCATGAGGGTCAAGCTGGCTTCTTCAATGGCCAGCATGTGAAGGAGACTCTGTTTGTTCTGTCTTCCAGCCCAATTGCTGCATTCCTGAATCCAGTTCCAAAATCCAGCCTCTGAATCTCATCCTCATCTGCCACTGAGTCCAGTCAGGGAATTCCTCAGTGTCTTCCTACCACATCAGCAGTGAAGGCAAAACAATTGCCATCAGGGGTCTGACTTTGTAATTGCTTTCATTGCTTTCTCATTTTATTGTCCTTGTTTTCATTAAAGCAGCTGTAGTTTTCCAGTCAGTAATTCTCTCTCCATTATTCCCTTTATCTTCTCTTTGGGAAAGGAGAAGTATTGATAAAAAAATATTTGTGGCTGGGCTAGTCCTAACCAGTGACCAGCCCTAACCTGTCTAAGACTCCAACAACCATCAGTTGTAGTAACTTTGATAGCTAACAATTGCTAATCCTAAAGACTGCAAAAATCATCAAGAGTAGTGTGGGCAGCAGGGCAAGGGAGGGGATTGTGCCCCTTTACTCTGCTCTCCTCAGACCCCATCTGGAGTTCTGTGTGCAGTTCTGGAGCCCCCAGCGCAGGAAGGACATGGAACTATTGGAGCCAGTCCAGAGGAGACCATGAAGATGCTCAGAGGGCTGCAGCAGCTCTGCTATGAGGACAGGTTGAGAGAGTTGGGGCTCTGCAGCCTGGAGAAGAGAAGGCTTTGAGGAGTGGCCTTCCACATCTGAAGGGGGCCTACAGGAGGGCTGGGGAGGGACTATTGACAAGGTCTTGTAATGACAGGACAAGGGACAATGGGTTTGAACCGGCAGAGGGGAGATTGAAACTGGATGTTAGGAGGAAGTTGTTTGCAGTGAGGGTGGTGAGACACTGGCACAGGTTGCCCAGGGAGGTTGTGGCTGTTCCCAACCTGGAGGTGTTCAAGGCCAGGTTGGATGAGGCCTTGAGTGACCTGTGCTAGTGGGAGGTGTCCCTGCCTATGGCGGGGGGTTGGAACTGGATGATCCTTGAGGTCCCTTCCAACCTACCATTCTATGATTCTGTGATCCTTGAGATCCCTTCCAATCTTACCATTCTATGATTCTATGAAAAATATAGCTGTTCTGAATTGGAAAGGGAATTGACGAAGAATAATATTACAAAATAATCGAGAAATTACAAATATTAAGCTTGAAATGTTCAGTGTAGTTAATGCATTGCCTTACATTTAAGCTACAATTCACTTTGGTTTAAAGTACATCTATGCTGTCTATTTCTGGAACAATAGATACATGTTTGGGGTGGTTTTAATGCACTGCAGCTGGGATTTCTAATTAAAGAAGCCAGAGCTGGGAATTAAGATCTGAGGGTGTCACCGTGTCCTTAATTCACGCAGGATACAAAATTCGGGCAAAGATTTGCACTGCTCTATTCTGCTGTTATTTGTGGAGAACTGCAAATCCACACACAGCTACAGAAAGCAGAGCTGTATGAAAGGCAAAGGCTTTGCAGGGTAAAGAACTTGATTCTTCAACCTTGTTATACCTGTGCTTAGGAAAGGTAGTGGTTGCTTGCCTGTGTGACTCCCCTGGTCAAGGTTTTGAAGTATATGCTTGTATGAAACGTGCTGTGCAAGGCTGCTGTGCTCCTCCCTGGAAGAGGAGAGCAGAACTGGAGTATTGTGTGGAGTTCTGGAGCCCCCAGCACAGGAAGGACATGGAACTGTAGGAGCAGGTCCAGAGGAGGCCACGAAGATGCTCAGAGGGCTACAGCAGCTCTGCTATGAGGACAGGCTGAGAGAGTTGGGGCTCTGCAGCCTGGAAAGGGAAGGCTTTGATGATCCCTTGGAGTGGCCTTTCGGTATCTGCAGGGGGCTACAGGAAGGCGGAGGAGAGACTATTGACAAGGTCTTCTAATGACAGGGCGAGAAGGAATGAGTTTAAACTGGCAGAGGGGAGGTTGAAACTGGATGTTAGGAAGAGTTCTTTGCAGTGAGGGTGGTGAGACACTGGCACAGGTTGCCCAGGGAGGTTGTGGAGCACAGAATCACAGAATGTGATCACAGATCACATTGGGTGATTCTGTACTCCACAACCTCCCTGGAGGCGTTCAAGTCCAGGTTGGACGAGGCTTGAGTGACCTGTTCTAGTGGGAGGTGTCCCTGCCTATGGCAGGGGGGTGGAATTAAATGAGCTTTGAGGGCTCTTCCAACCTAAGCTATTCTCTGATGCTATGAACTGCAGGAGGTCCAAAGGATGCTTTGGGTCCTATACAAATCCACCAAGTATAGGTCTGTCTTTGGACACAGGGAAAGCAGTCACTGCCAGGTATCAACTATTCAGAAACAGATTCCAGACTGTTGTCATTTTAAGACTCTCAGTTTTCTTGGTGCCAAACCTTTGGAAAGCCAGGTTAGAGCCTGATGCTGGGGGTGGGATGAGGAGGACCTATTTATCTTCATTGGTAATGAGATCTTACTGTTCCTCTAGCAGCTCCTCTAGTTTTGTCTGCCACACTCATGAGGTATCTTTGTGCAGGATGAAGTCAATTTACAGGCTTGTTTGAATAAAACATGAAAACTACCAGAAAAGGCTCAGAGACATGGCAGAAAAAAACAAATTAATTATATTCTGGGGTATTGGGTGTAAGATGGAGGATAGAAAGTTCCATGTAAGCATAAGGGAAAACTTTTTCACTGCGAAGGCAACAGAACATTGGAGCAGGCTGCCCAGAGGTGCTGTGAATTCTCTTTCTCTGGAGACTTTGAAAACTCACCTGGCTGTGTTCCTGTATGGCCTACTCTAGATGATCCTGCTCTGGCAGCGGGGCTGGACTTGATGATCTTTTGAGGTCCCTTCCAACCCCTGACATTGTGTGAATCTGTGATTCTGTGAAAGCAATGTCCTAGTGCTGCCATCCTTTCACTCCAAAATTAGGCGCTGTGGACAGGGAGCTGCAGGCACTGGGGCTTTATTGAGGGCAAAGCCTACATAGGCAGGCTTCTGTGACAGAGCTGTTTGTCATGTAGTATTTTAAGGAAGCTAAGAAGGGCATCTAGTTCATGATTCCTAGCAAAAGCTTACATCTAGTCCAGAAGTATTAAGTTTCTGCACTTCCTCACATCTTCTAAGTGTGACGTTGGAGAAGTGGCTATACCTAGACTAGACAATCCAGGAACTCTCTGCAGAAGTGTTAGCAAACTTTAATTCTTTTATGCTGTACCATGGTCATGGAAAGGTTTCTACTGATAATTATACAATCTGACTGCTGAATTCCCATTATGTTATCTGGGCTTGTGTACTTAGGCTGAAACAAAACAGTAGGAAACAAGTACTGCCATGAGAAGTACTATCAGAGAATCACAGGTGACCTCTGCTATGAGGACAGACTGAAAGATTTGGGGCTGTTCAGTCTGGAGAAGAGGAGGCTCCAAGGTGATGTTATTGTGGCCTATCAATATCTAAAGGGGGCCTACAAGGAAACTGGGGAGGGACTTTTTAGGCTATCAGGTAGTGACAGGTCTGGGGGGAATGAAGCAAAGCTGGAGGTGGGGAGATTCAGACTGGAGGTGAGGAGGAAGTTCTTTAGCATGAGAATGGTGAGAGCCTGGCATGGGTTGCCCAGGGAGGTGGTTGAGGCTCCATCCCTGGAGGTGTTTATAGCCAGACTGGATGAGGCTGTGGCCAGCCTGATCTAGGGTAGAATGTCTCTGCCCATGGCAGGAGGGTTGGGACTGGATGATCCTTGTGGTCCCTTCCAATCCTGACTGATTCTATGGTTCTATGACTTCTAAAGGTCACCTAGACCAACCAGCCTGACCATTAGATCAGGTTGCTCATAGCCTTGTTGAGCCTCACCTTGAATATCTCCAGGGATGGGGCCTCAACTATGTCCCTGGGAAACCTGATCCAGTGTTCTGGCACCCTCATGATAAAGAAC
Source organism: Semnornis frantzii (assembly GCA_013399775.1). Classification (NCBI taxonomy): domain Eukaryota; kingdom Metazoa; phylum Chordata; class Aves; order Piciformes; family Ramphastidae; genus Semnornis; species Semnornis frantzii. Next base: position 9,572 of record VWYK01128098.1, on the reverse strand, counting down.
CTGTCCCTAACATCCTATCTAAACCTGCTCTTCTCCAGTTTGAAGCCATTGCCCTCATCCTATCACTGCAGGCCTTTGTAAATAGTCTCTCTTCAGACTTCTTGTAGTCCCCTTCAGGTACTGGCAGGCTGCTATTAGGTGAATTAAGTATAGTGAATCACATTGGGTAATTCTGTGACCCACAGCCTCCCTGGAGGTGTTCAAGGCCAGGTTGGATGAGGCCTTGAGTCACCTGTTCTAGTGAGAGGTGTCCCTGCCTATGGCAGGGGGCTGGAACTAGATGATCTTTGAGGTCCCTTCCAACCTTACCATTCTATGATTCTATAAAATAACTGAATGAATGAATGAATGAATTAATAACCCTACCTACCTGTATGTTTCCTTGGATTGCCTTCCCATTCACAAGCCTCACCTGTGTGTCAGTGGTGAGTTGTGTTACAAATGTTTTCTAGTTCAGTGATGTAAACAGGGCTCGAATTATTCTCGTGCACAGCAGCTCCGAGAGGAGCCCAGGGTAGGGCTCATTTTAAAACCCCTCAGTGATTTCTGAAGGAATCCATTGTATCTTTCAGTCCCGGAGTTTGCGTGGAAGAACACAGAATTGTTTTGTAAGGTGTTTCTGCTAAATTGAACTCGGCTGACCAGTGTGAGGCACTTAGAATAGCTGAAAGCTACAGATAAACTGCTTCGCTGATGATAGGTTTGCCTGCTGTACCTGCAATACATAAACACAGGCTACTCTAAACTCTAGTCAAAATTATTGGATGTAAAATTGACTTCAGCTAAATGATTTTTCCCCTCCTCTTTTGTTCTGTCAAGGTAGCTATTTTTTTCTCTTGAGTTTTTTTTTACTCTCGAGATTTTTTTTTTTTCTCTTGAGATATTTTTTTCTCTTCATTTTTTTTAATCTTGAGATTTTTTTTCTCTTGAGATTTTTTCTCTGGATTTTTTTTCCTCTTGAGATTGTTTTCCTCAAGATTCTTTTTCTCTTGAGACTTTTTTTTCTCTTGAGATTTCTTTTTTCTCTTGAGAATTTTTTTCTCGAGATTTTATTCCTCTTGAGATTTATTTTTCTCTTGAGATTTTTTCCTCTAGAGATTTTTTTCTTTTGAGATTTTTTCTCTTGAGATTTTTTTTCCTCTTGAGATTTTTTTCTCTTGAGATATTTTTCTCTTGAGTTTTTTTCCTCTTGAGATTTTTGTTTTTCCTTTTGAAGTTGATTGAAACCCAAGAAGTGTCAGCACAAATGCCAAATATTTCCACTGGGTTTGACTTCTTGTAGTGCCTCATCATAACTGCTATTTGTTTTCTTTCTGTCCTCCTTCACACCCTTTGCTGTGAATGAGCTTTCCTGCTGGTTTGCTTCTCCTGAGAGCAGTGTGAGGGTTTGGGAGTTATTCTCCACACACACGCACACTCTTATGAAATCACCCAGACTAGAATCAGACAGCTGGAAGTTAAGGAATGAAACTTTATAATCACAACTTAGCACAATATACAAGCAGATATTTACAATATATTACAAACTATATACAGCTCTGTACAGAAATATACAAGTTAAAAGTAATACAGAAACACAGTACCCATCCCAGAAATCAGAGTCCCCAGGAGGGGCTCCCAACCACCCTTCCACCTTCTTTCCACCTCTCTGCCTTATCCCAGGCTCTGCCTTACATGTGAGGTGAATTTGGAGGATCAGCAAGGGAGGTTAGGAGCAGTAAATGATTAGTAGGGTTAACAGCAGAAGCTCAGGGAGCATAACACAGACACTGAACTCCAACAGATACTCTCTGTGCTATCTATGTTTGTGTCCTTGCATTTATACATCTCAGCAAGCCTATGAGTGAAGTAGACATCATCATTGTTTCCTTTTCACAGCCTATAATCTATTTTTTTCTCATTAAAATATTCCAATTAGCATCAAGCTAGCACAAGCAGTTTGATTGCTGTAATTCAGCTGCTGCTTTCTGCACTCCCTGGAGAGGTGACCACAGTAAACCAGCAGAAATGCTTTTGAAATTCAGCACAAACCTAAGTCAAGGTGAGGGCAACCAGCTCAAATCTCAGATTTCAGGTGTTTGGCTGTGCACTGCTTTTCTTTCAAAGCTTTCCACAAACAGAAAGAGTTTCTTGTGGACAACATTTGTCCTATGAGGAGAGGCTGAGGGAGCTGGGGGTGTGCAACCTGCAGAAGAGGAAGCTCAGGGTAGACCTCATTGGTCTCTACAGCTACCTGAAGGGAGGTTGTAGCCAGCTGAGGTTGGGCTCTTCTGCCAGGCACCCAGCAACAGAATGAGGGGACACAGCCTCAAGACGCACCAGGGTAGTTTCAGGGTGGATGTCAGGAAGAAGTTCTTTAGAGCAAGAATTATTTGCATTGGAATGGGCTGCCTGGGGAGGTGGTGGAGTGCCCATCCCTGGAGATGTTTCAGAGGAGGCTGGATGAGGCACCTGGTGCCATGGTTGAGTTAGGTGTTAGGTGATAGGTTGGACTCGATGATAAGCGTGACAGGGGTCTGCTTGAGAGAGTCCTGTGGAGGGCTATGAGGATGATGGACTGGAACACTGCCTGATGAGGAGAGGCTGAGGGACCTGGGGCTGTGTAGTCTGGAAAAGAGAAGACTGAGAGGGGATTTAATAAATGTTTACGAATAAACAGGGGTCAGGAGCAGGGGACAGTCTCTGATCACTTGCTGCCTGGGACAGGACAAGCAGCCATGGATGGAAGCTGCAGCACAGGAGGTTCCAGCTCAACACAAGGGGGAACTTCTTTACTGTAAGGGTCCCAGAGCACTGGCACAGGCTACCCAGAGAGGTTGTGGAGTCTCCTTCTCTGGAGCCTGTCAAGGCCTGTCTGGATGTGTTCCTGTGAGACCTGAGCTGGATTGTCTGATCCTGCTCTGGCACCGGTTGGACTGGATGATCTCTTTGAGTCCCTTCCAACCCCTGACATCCTGTGAGCCTGTGATCTCAAAGGGATTTTCCAACCTGGTTAATTCCGTGATTTGAATTTTTTACCCTTGATTTCTGCCCCCCAAGCCCAGTCTATTAGAACTGTAGAGATCCCAAGCCAGTGTAATGCAAGTGGTTGACAGTGGAATCCTCCATTCCTTATGTATGGGTGCAGCTTGCTGAGTTGGCTGCTCTTCTCAAAGAAACAAAACCAAACCCTAAAACTAGCTTACTGAATTAGAACACTTTTATTTCTCAAGAAAAAAGCCGTTTGCAGCATCTCTGCAAAGTTACTTAAATTACCTTGTCATACATATCAGACTGATGGTTTTAAAGAGCCTGGAAAGTGCCAAAAGATTTCTACCTCTAGGCAGACAGTGCCATTACAATATGGCTTAGAGCCACATTGCTTTACCCTGCTAAAAACTCATTTCCTTAGACCACCAATTTTCACAGACTGTTATTTTATGAAAGATGTGCTTGGCTTTGANGCCTCTATGAAAGCCCTCTCCGCCTTGGGCATCTCTGTAATCTAGGGCTGACCGGGGTTTTGGTTTCATTGGGTTTTTTTTTTTTTTTTTTTTTGAGGGGGTCTATGGTATGCAGCATTTAGACTTGCAGGCAATGGTATGAAAAAAAGGAGTCTAAATTAACTAGAAGCAACTAGCCACACATCATTAAAATTGTCAGCCTGAGCTGCAGGTTGTTGTACAGATGGGCTGCCAAGTATTTGTCATTACATGTGGCCAGAGTGTGTTTCAGATGGAGTTGTTAGTGAATGGCAATAAGGAGCCAAAGTATTTCACAGAGCTGAATTAAATCATGTTAATTCTTTGTGAGGACAAAGTGTAGGTTCAAGCATATCTTATTCTTGTTTGTAGTGCATAAAAAAACACCGAACTAACCAACCAGAAAAAAAGCCAGCCAACCAACCAACCCCCCCCACCAAAAAAAAAAAAAAAACAAAACCCAAGCAAAAAAACCAAAACAAAGCAAAACACAAAAAAACCCCAACCCAAACCAACTGACCAAACAAAAAAACCCCAATCCAACCAAACAAAAAACCCACAAATAAAGGGAAATAAAACCAAACCCACCAGTTCAAGTGAAGTCAATTCCACTTCACTTTAGGTGTGTACTCCAAAGAGCAATTAGCAATTATTTTATTACTTATGTATTATTACTTAAATACTTTTATTTAAATATTATTATTTAAATAATGTATGCCTTAAATATTATTATTTATTATTAAATATTAGTTATTATTTAATTAGTTGTCATCTAATTAATATTTTTATTATTTGTTATTAAATATTTATTTAAATTGGTATTTTAACTGTCTGAGGAAAGAATGAGACATCTTGAAATATTAAATAAGGGAATCAATCATGTCATAGCTACAGTTCACAGAAAGATTCTGACTGGCAAAGCCCCTCAGGATCACCAAGTCCAAGCAAGAACCCTGCTCTACAAGGTGCACCCTAAACCATATCCCCAAGCACCACATCCAAATGACCTTTAACCACACTCAGGGTTGGTGACTCCACCACCTCCCTGGGCAGCTCATTCCAGTGCCTGAACACTCTTACTCAGAAAACATATTTTCTAATGTCCAGTCTAATCCTACCCAGTGGCAGCTTGAGGCCATTCCCTCTTGTTCTAGCACTAATTACCTGTGAGAAGAGACCAGCACCAACCTCTCCACAAGGTTCTTTCCAGTAGCTGCAGACAGCAATGAGATCTGCCTTCAATCTCCTCTTCGTCACACTAACCATCCCCAGCTCATTCAGTCATTTTCCATAAGATTTATTCTCCAGACCCTTCCCCAGCTTCATTGCCCTCCTCTGTGTTTGCTCCAGCACCTCCACATCTCTCTTGTATTGAGGTGCCCAAAACACAATACTCAAGGTGAGAGACTTTTGATTATTGACAGCTTCAGTTTGACCAAGCAGGGAAGACAGGGCCGGAAGTGGACAGAAGGACACACCAGTGAGCCTCACCTCCATGTTAGGCAAAGATAGAAAAGACCAAAGTACTTCCCACAGGATGAACAAGTTTTCTGCAGAAACTGATCTAATGATATTTCACAGCAGCACAATATTTGGGAAGAGATGATGCTGAAATGGTGCTCAGAATTGATTGAAAATATGAACTTTTGAAAATTTGTCATGAAATAGCAGTTAGATATAAGTATATAGATAGGAAGTCCGCACAAACTATACATATATCTATATCTATATTTATATCTATACTCTCTCTGTGTCTCTCTCTCTATATATATATAAATAAAATTTTTAGTCTGGAGAGAAGACTGAGAGAGTTTCTAACCAATGTCTATAAATATCTGAGGGCTAGAGGTCAGGAAGGAAAGGACAGGAATAGTCTCTGAGACGCTGGCACAGGGAGGCTGTGGCTGCTCCTTCCCTGGAGGTGTTCAAGGCCAGGTTGGATGAGGCCTTGAGTGACCTGTTCTAGTGGGAGGTGTCCCTGCCTATGGTAGGGGGTTGGAACTAGATGATCCTTGAGGTCCCTTCCAACCTTACCATTCTTTGATTCTATGGAATAGGACAAGAGCCAATGGATGGGAACTGCTACACAGGAGGTTCCACCTCAACATGGGGAAGAACTTCTTTACAGTGAGGGTGACAGAGCCATGGCACAGGCTCCCCAGAGAGCTTGTGGAGTCTCCTTCTCTGAAGACTTTCAAGCTCTGTCTGGATGCATTCCTGTGTGTCCTGCAATAGATTACTTGGTCCTGCTCTGGCAGGGGAATTAGATTCAAAGATCCCCAGAGGTCCCTTCCAACCCCTAAAACCCTGTGATCTCTGATCCTATATCTATCTCTATAGATATATATACTAGTGGGAGGTGTCCCTGCCTATGGCAGGGAGTTGGAATTAGATGATCTTTGAGGTCCCTTCCAACCTTACCATTCTATGATATGTACATAAAGAGTAAACTATTCCATCACTTTGAAACCCCAGTGTGAGTTTTAGCAGCTCAGTAATTCAGTCTTCTGCTCAATATGACAAAGTAAAGCAAAATAAAGCAAACTAAAACTGATGATTTCATTAAGGCCTGCAGCAAGATAGTTAACTTGCTGTATGAAAGCATGCAGCAAAGCCATTTGTCAATTTGAAAGCACCAGCACTGCTCTGCACACACACACAAAAATGCCCGAGTGAAAATCTAAGCCAGGATCTATAGGTAGAAGTGATGAAAAGAAAGCAAAATAATGAAGCAATCGAAGCTGGAACTCTGATTCACATTTTGATGGTGCTGAAGTGCTGTGCTTTTCTCTCAGAAGAGTTGTGTCTGTATTGATGATGGAGATAGAGTTTTGCAGTAGCTACTTTGGTAGGCTGTTTGCAGCTGATAGTGCTCTGTTGCCGTTATCATTTCCATTTAATCATTAGGTAGAGTACAAAAAGGCTTAGCTTCAGTAGCAGATAATGCATAGGTTCTCATGCTGACAAAGGTGAAATGTTTCTGGGTTCCAGCTGTACCTTGCTGTGACAGGCAGTTTTAAGGCAAGGTGACTTGCTCTGCTGGTTCTGGCTTTTGTATCTTATTTCTTTCACAACAACAGCAATAAAAAAGAAATTAAACTGTATAGCCTAAATTGTGTATTCCCTAGAGTGTCTTCAGATAAACTGCTAAGCAGTTGGCAAACTAAATTTAAGTAATCTCAGGTTTTCATTTCAGAGAGTCCAGTGGAGGGCCCTGAAGATGATCACAGAATCATAAAAGTAACCAGGTTGGAAAAGACCTCTAGGATCATCCAGCCTTCTAATTAACTAAAGGCACCAAGTGCCTCATATAGTCTCCTTTTAACACTTCCAGGGATGGTGACTCCACCACCTCCCCAGGCAGTCCATTCTAATACCAATCACTCTTTCCATGAAGAACTTCCTAACATCCAGCCTGAACCTGCCCTGGTGCAGCTTGAGACTGTGTCCCCTCATTCTGTTGCTGGGTGCCTGAAGGGGTTGGAGCACCTCTCTCAAGAAGAAAGGCTGAGAGATCTGGGGCTTTTCACAGCCTGGAAAAGAGGAGCCTGAGAGGGGATCTTTTCAGTGTTTAGAAATATCCATAGAGTGGTTTCTTTCCAGTGGTGTTCAGTGAGAAGAGGCAACAGACACAAACTAGAATGCCGATATTCCACCTGACCTCATCACTGTCTACAGCTACCTGAAAGGCCCTTGTGGAGAGGTTGGTGTTGGTCTCTTCTCACAGGTAGCTAGTGATAGAACAAGAGGGAATAGCCTCAAGCTGCAACTGGGTAGGGTTAGACTGGATATTAGGAAACATTTTTTCCCAGCAAGAGTGTTCAGGCATTGGAATGGGCTGCCCAGGGACATGTTTGAGTCATCAACCCTGGGTATGCTTAAAAGTCATATAAATGTGGTGCTTGGGGATATGGCTTAGGGTGCACCTTGTACAGTAGGGTTCTCAGTTGGACCTGCTGAACCTGGGAGGAAACCTGAATGTTTCTGTGATCATAAGGAAAAGCTGCTTTCAGGGTGGAGCTCTGCAATAGGCTGCCAAGAGAGCTTGAGGAGCCTCCACCTCTGGAGGCAAACCCACCTGGACGTGTTCCTATGTGACTTGGTGCAGGCAATTCTGCTTTGCAGGAGGGTTAGACTAGGTGATGTCTGGAGGTCCCTTCCAACTCCTACCACTTTGTGATTCCTCAAAGGGCAATGCCTGTCTGAACTTCTGTTCACTTGTCCAAAACTTTTCATCAGACAAAAAAATCTGTTCCCACACACAACAACTATTTTTACACCCACTAGTGGGACAGTATCTGTGATTAGCAAAGGGTTGCAGGACCACCCCCATAAAAAAAAGCTGAGCTGTGACACCTACTGAAAGATTGAGTCCTTTTAATCCCACATAGGAAAGACACCTACCAGGTGTGCTGGGCTGAAGAAACCTTCATTCACCTATGAAAACCAGACATAGCCTGTGGCAGGTGCAGCCAGCATGACAGAAACCTGCCAGAAATTTGACAGAAACCTGACAGACACCTGACAAAGACCAGAGCTTGCCAGAGATGAGATCAGCTGGGTGCCTCTCTGCCATCAAATGGTGCCTCAGGGTCTAGGCTCTAAGCCTGCTTCTCTCCTGTGCCTGCTCCAAACTAATTCAAATGACCACATAAGTATATAAATAGAGGTATAAATGGAGCCCAGACTGGAAGCCAATTTTGAGTTGGTTCACTGTGAGTTACCTTGGACTGGGAAGCCATCTAAGAATACCTCTTTGGATTGAGTGAGTTCTCTCTCCCACTTTGATGAGTGAATATTTCTTTTGGATGTATCTTTGAGTATGGCTAGGAGGATGATGAGGGGATTGGAGCACTGCCTGATGAGGAGAAGCTGAGGGACTTGGGGATTTTTAGTATGGAAAAGAGAAGACTGAGAGGGGATTTGATCAATGTCTATAAATATCTGAGGGCCAGGAGGGGGAGAGACGACAGGCTCTGCTCACTTGCTGCCTGGGATAGGACAAGGAGCAATGCATGGAAGCTGCAACAAAGGAGGTTCCAGCTCAACACAAGGGGGAACTTCGTGACTGTAAGGGTCCCAGAGCACTGGCACAGGCTGCCCAGAGAGGTGGTGGAGTCTCCTTCCTGCAGACTTTCCAGGCCTGTCTGGATGCGTTCCTGTGTGACCTGAGCTGGATTGTCTGGTCCTACTCTGGCAGGGGGATTGGACTGGATGATCTCTTTGTCTCTTCCAACCCCTGACATCCTGTGAGCCTGTGAACATCACAGAATCACAGAAACATTCAGGTTGGAAAAGCCCCTCAGGATCACCAAGTCCAACCCAGAACCACTCTACTCTACAAGGCTCATCCCAAACCATATTCCCAAGCACCAAATCCAAATGACCTTTAAACACATCCATGGTACCTTGATACATTCCTCTGTGACCTGAGCTAGGTTATGGTCCTGCTCTGACAGGGGGGTTGGACTTGATGATCTCTTTGGGTCCCTTCCAACCCCTGACATCCTGTGAGTTCTTTTGAGTGAGTAATTTTTTGGAGGGTGAATTCACTTGTGCTGGAGTTTTTCCCTTGTACGAGTGAGTGTGTGCAGAGTTTGGTTCATCTTACTAGGAAGAATATCCCTTAAAACTTGGGAATTAGTTGTGAAGTAATATATTTTCCAACTGCTGATTGAATTTGTAGTTTAATTTGATCAGGAGGGCTAGTAATTTTGGTTACAGTAAAGCTGCACTTTGGGTAGCTGTCTGTGTCATGGGTGCCACTGCCATATTGCTTCATAGGATTTTCCTCTTCCCTATTGCATTCACTTTGACTACTTTCTGTTCCTTTTTTTTTTTTTTTTTTTTTTTTTCTTTTTTTTTTTTTTTTTTCGTTTCCCTATTTTTT
>VWYK01128096.1:0-10323 GCA_013399775.1 Semnornis frantzii | reverse complement strand
GGCCAGCTGCTTGGGACAACAGCTTGCCCCTTAATGATTTGGACCAATGCCTTTTTAATGGGCTGGCCTGAACAATCCGTTAGAAGAATATATAAATCCATGTTCATATTCAGTAAATTGGCATTGCTTGGATCGTATTGATCTGTGTGTGGCTCTGTCCAGAATCTCCCGCTGAAGAAGTCCCAAGTTTGCTACAGAGACTAATGGGCCTTTGGGCATAGATTAGCCAATCAGGATGGCACTTTGCCAAGCTTGACCATTTTAGGTGAAGACAAGGCTTGCTTTACCCAAATTTGGGCAGAACACAGGCCTTGCACAAGGCAACTGTGTATACCTTGTTTAACACAGGATGCAAAACAAGTCTGGGCAAGCCAGAGTCCTCAGACTCAGTGGCTCCAGGTTCTTTGTCCTCTTTCCTGCAGTTGCTTCTCCCCATAGCAGAAGGGGGGAGAGTAGAAAAACATGTCTGAGCAAGCCAGGACATATGTAAGCCTATTTTGGTCTGCTTAGGCCTACCACGACATAAGTCAAATCAGAAAACCAAACAAGAAAGCCTAGGACATACTCTGTGAAGAGTCACAATTGTAAAACAACTACTAAAATCCAAAATTCTTCTAGAAATAAACCAGAAACTGTTAACCACACAAGGAGGTCAAAATGTCTTCACATTTGAGTGATGGCATTTGAATTCTGCCACTGATTTAAGTCTGATAGTTTTCCTCATTTTTCTTAGAGATTATTGTTCAAAATATTTTCTGGAGAAAATCTATTAATTTTTGAATGGCAGCTGCTAGTTTTCCTGCAATGTTGGCTCAGGTTATGGCTAGCAAGTTCTAGTGCAAGATAAAGCCAAGACACTGAAGGATACTTTTTCAAGGCAGTTCATGTGGCTGAGGCTGCTATAAGCACAGCACATAAGCATGTTTAAAAATAAAAATGTTAGTCAGGCACACCAATTTGTACTGTGACAAACTTTGCAGGTGCATTTGAAAATGGAATTGAAATCATAGAATCATAGAAGGGTCTAGGTTGGAAGGAAACTCTGAAGGCAATCTAGTCCAATCCCTTCTGCAGGTAAGCAGGGGCATCATCAACAAGGTTAGGTTGTCCAAGGCCCTGTTGAGCCCCGTTCTGAGTGTCTCCAGGGATGAGGCCCCAGCCACCTCCCTGGGCAACCTGTTCCAGTGTTCACCTACCTTCACCGTCAAGAACTTGTTCCTAACATCCAATCTAAATCTACTCTTCTGTAGTTTGAAGCCCTTGACCCTAGTCCTATCACTACAGGAATATTAGTGAAGGTGTTTTTATCATGGGTGATGATGTGCCAAGTACATGCTGTGATCTTCATGGAACAGCTGTAATTTCAACAGCTGTAGTGACGTTCTAATTTATGTCATTTGAGGATTGTCGGATTTTAACTCCAGACAGCAGCTAAGCACCACTCAGCCACTTTCTCACTCCTCCCCTGTCCCCACTGGGATAGGGAGGAGAAATGAAAACAAGTAAAACTTGTGGGTTGGGGTAAGAACCACTTAATAATTGAAATAAAACAAAAACGTAGTAAGAATCGGAAGTGATCATATTAGCAATTGTAAGGGAAAGCACAGAGAGCATAGAGAGAATGAAATAAATCCCAAGAAAGACAAGAAATGTGCAATGCAATTGCTCACCACCCGTTGGCTGATGCACACATTTGTCGGGCAGCAGTTTGCTCTCCGGGCCAACTCCACCGTTTGCACACCCTATGGTATGGAATATCCCTTTGGCTCATTCAAGTCAGCTGTCCTGGCAGTGCTCCTTCCCAGCTTCTTGTGCACCTGCTAGCTAGCAAAACATGTGAAACTGAAAAATGCTTAACTTAGGGTAAGTGCTACTTAGCAACAATTAAAAACATCAGTGTGTCAACAAATTATTCTTGAACTAAATCGCAAGCATGGCACTATACTAGCTACTAGGAAATAAAATTACTTATTTTCATTACAGGAACATTTTATTTTATCATAGGCTAATGTTTTGTGCTACAACAAAAGAAAATTAAGGAAAGAATTAGTAAGTGGAGATTGTTAATTACTGCTGCTGAAATTATGACTATACTAAATTTAGAGCATCTGTGCTGTGGACAGCAGAAATACTTTGCTTCATTTCTAATAAATGACAGAACTGCCTGAAGATGTTTTTATTTGTAAATGTGTCCACCTGGTTTTCTGGAATTATGCTTGTTTTCTGGAATTATGCTGTCACCGAAGAGGCATCAGATCCTAAAATGTGTAAGACCATGACTGGCAAAATCTGGTGGCTGCCTGTGGTTTTCAGCTTCTTTCACGGTTGCCTCCTTATGATAATATTGTGCTTTGAAAGGTTTTATCACACCCAGAGGCCCCCAGCTTGGAACATAATGAGGTAATTCATGCATATGATGTCAAGTCATAGCATTACATACAAAAACCCCTTTCCAGTTATTCAGTAGAGAAATAACATTTCCACTAGCCAATGGGGGATAATAATCATACTCTCTTGCCAGTTACGTATGTTATTCATTGAAAATATTTCACCCAGTGGGACATGAAAGCAATTAATTTTATTCTAAGTATGTCTGGAATATTATTTTGATAAGAGTCACTGAAAAGTTTACTCAGAACTAGTTATTAGTCTATTGTTAAGAAGTTTGCCTTTAGTTGTTAATTCAGAAATCTGGAGCACTTTTTCTCATAGGAGCCATATTTTTAAAGCCACTAAATCCTTTTTTAAAAAGAAGACAGTTAAATTGTGTAATACTATTTCTAAACTTCTCTGTGATGTCTGTATTGTTATGTAGTCATCTGTCATCTCAGTCACTCAGCATGATCATTTATTTCATAATGAAATAGGGAACCTAAGATCAGATGATATATCAAAATCTCATCCAGTTTCATTGCAAGAGCCCAGTACAATGGATTTATCTCTGTCTAAATTATTCTGAAAGTGGAGGAAGTCACTCAATGCCATATATTGCCATGCTTCACTACTCTCACTAGGAGAGTAATTTCATAATACTTGATTCAGTTTTCCTTCCTGGAACCAGGCTTATTGTTTCTCTCCCTATCTCACACAGATACAGAGGACAGTTTATTCCCTTTTCTGCCACAACTTTTTCCCCTTTGAAGAAAATGTGCCATGTAGATTTTGCTTTTCTGAATAAACAAAATATTTCCAATATTTTCCTCTGACATGTTCTAGATCATTTACCTAGAAGAAATCTGGATGCCAAGAAAGGTTGGTCAGACCAGATGATCTTTGAGGTTCCTTCCAACCTGGTCATTGGCCAAGAAGGCCAGTGGGATCCTGGAGTGTATTAAGAACAGTGTGTCCAGCAGATCAAGGGAGGTTCTCCTCCCCCTCTACTCTGGCCTGGTGAGACCTCATCTTGAGTACTGTGTTCAGTTTTGGGCGCCCTAGTTTAAGAGAGACAGAGATCTGCTCAAGAGAGTCCAGTGGAGGGCACGAGGATAATTAGGGGGCTGGAGTACATGCCTTATGAGGAGTGGCTGAAGGACCTGGGGCTTTTTAGTCTGGAAAAGAGAAGACTGAGAAAGGATTTAATATGTTTATAAATATCTGAGACCTGGGTGTCAGGAGGGAGGGGACAGGCTCTTCTCACTTGCTCCCTGGTGATAGGATGAGGAGCAATGGATGCAAGCTGCAGCACAGGAGGTTCCACCTCAACACAGGGGAGATCTTCTTTAATGTAAGGGTCACAGACCACTGGAAGAGGCTCCTCAGAGAGCCTGTGGAGTCTCCTCCTCTGGAGACTTTCAAGGCCCATATGGATGTGTTCCTGTGTGATCTGAGCTAGCTTGTATGGTTAGGGGGGTTGGACTTGATGATCTCTTTGGGTCCCTTCCAATCCCTGACATCCTGTGATCCTGTGATTATTGTGTTCTCATCAAGAGGAATCATGGTCAAAAGAAGACACGGCTGAGTGTCTGCCTGGTCCTTAGGTTTATAAACTCTGCTTTGGTGTATATGTCAGTATGTTTACATTTTTTCATTCCATACTGTTGACCTAAATCCACCTTGTGGTCTGCTCTGCCTTCCAGATGTGTTTTAACACTCATTTACACCTATGCACATGGTTATTCCTGTTTGACTTTATTAGCTTCTTCATTCCCGATAAGTCTGGTTTGCTAAGCTCACTCTCAATTCTGTGTCAATACTGGTATACGTATACTTGCACTCCTTCCCAGCTTGAAATCTCATTAGTTTATCCTACCAGACAGATGCAGCCTAATTGCAAATGAGTCAACTAAGTTCTGTAGCTATGGAATAAGGTGCAGAAGCTGAGTATACTGCACATGTGGGTCTGCATATGTTTTCATGCTTGACTTTTGGCTCTATTCATTTTACTGTTTATGAAGTACAGAGTCCTCTTTCCATTTTTTTTTTTTTTTTTGCATTTTCACACCTTAAAGTTCCACTTCCTTCACTTGCCAAAAGGTTAAACAACACGATCCAAATTATGCCTAGATTATCCTTTTTTTACAATTGCATGGGATGTGATGGATTTGGAAAGACTATACTAGACCAAGTTTGAACTGATTTTTATTCTTCGATGAGTATGTATTGTTTCAGTTATGTCACTTACTTTTTTTCACTTCGGCTTGAGATGGAGGTCTCTGAAACTTCAGATTGCAAGCCTAATGAATGCAGAAAGGTTTGATTGTCTTTTCATGTATAAGCTCTGTTCTCATTGCCCCAAAGTTGAGTGTCAGAAATGAGCCAAAGGCTTAATGTCCGAATCTTCATATTGTTTTTTATTAGTTCAGGTTTCAATATGCACAAACAAAGTTATAGAATCATAGAATCATAGAATGGTAAGGTTGGAAGGGACCTCAAGGATCATCTAGTTCCAACTCCCTGCCATAAGCAGGGACACCTCCCACTAGTAAAGGTCACTCAAGGCCTTGTCCAACCTGGCCTTGAACACCTCCAGAGAGGGAGCAGCCACAACCTCCCTGGGCAACCTGTTCCAGTGCCTCACCATCCTCACTGTAAAGAACTTCCTCCTGATGTCTAGTCTAAATCTTCCTTCTGCCAGTTTAAACACATTGCCCCTAGTCCTGTCATTGCAAGACCTTGTCAACAGTCCCTCCCCAGCCTTCCTGTAGGCCCCCTTCAGATACTGGAAGGCTACTATAAGGTCTAAAATTATCTGTATATCTCTATATTTATATACTATAAGGTCTAAAATTGTCCCATGGTACAATTCCACATGGAAATGGTGTAACGTGCAACAAACAGATGACTATATAGCATGTTTCAGCATTACTTAGTTTATTGAAAACAGATTTTATTTTTAAATGCCTTGAATCACATTTTAGTTTCATTTCCATGAAGAAAGCTTCAGCTATATAAAGGCAAATTGGTTTGTCCAATTAGGATGCAGTCGTAGTTTTTCGTGTGAGAGCACAACAGACTGAAATTATCTTCGTGTTTTTTGGAAGGAAAAAGGGCAGTAAAATAATAACGCTCTCTCTGAATTTCAGATAAAAATATAGAAAGGTTGTATTTAAATATGTGCAGGAAAAGATATAGCATACATGAATCCTTAATACCTAATACAGATACAGGATACTGTAACGGGATGGGGTAATTAATTAATGCGAGATGATATATAAAGATATTAACAGTTTATTAATATTAAATATTCAGAACTTGCATCACCCCGATCACCATTTAATAATAATAATAACAGGCTCTTTGCAACATTATGGAAACTATATACAGGCTATAACATGATCTGGAGATAACTATTAAATATAAACATTAATTAAACTCGGTATAAANTATAGGCAGGATGTCATGCGATGTCACGCCGACTATGCAGACCAAATGCGTGGAGGTATAAGAGGCAGCAGGCACAGACACACCTTGTAATGGCAAAGGGCGAAAGGCCTTTGTGCTCCCTGCTGATCTCCCTTTTATCCAATACAGCCCGAGACCAATGGGCCTTTGGACACAGGATAGCCAATCAAATGGCAGTTAGCCAAGATTTGCCCATATTGGGTGAAGCCATAGGCTTGCTTTACCCTTCTTTGGGCAGAACACAGCCTTGCACAAGGCAACCGTGTGCACCTTGTTTACCGCAGTTGCTGGGCAGGCCACAGACCCCAGACTTAGTGGCTCCAGGCCCTTTGTCCCTTTTCCCGCGGTTGCTCTCCCCAAAACAGCAGGAGGGAGCAGAAAAACATGCCTGGGCAAGCCAGGAGAGTTACAAGCCCAATTTGGCCTGCCTAGGCCTACCATGACAGGTACATGAGAATTCCTCCCCCCCAAAAGCTTCCCCCAAGTAAACCACCAAAAAACCACCCAAACCCCCAATGCTCATTTTCTCCCACCTCCCATTGGCTCCCACTTGGCCCCAGACAGGCTGAAATTCACTGCAGCAGCCAGCAGCCTTGAAGGCCATGGCATACCAAAGGGTCCTCCTACATAATTACCTAGTTACCAGATAAGATCCCTCTGGAGAGTTGCAGGGAGAAAACAGAACTAATTGACCTTGCTGCTTACTTTTTAAGTGTTTGCAGGATTTATGGGATTGAATAGCAAAATTATGATATCTGGGGATGACCAGTTTGTCCCCTGGGATGGATCTTGGTCTTTGTGTTTTTTTAGGGAGTCTGGAATAAGCTGGAACCCCTGAAACCATGACAGATACATCACTTTTAAGAGTGGACAGGTTAAACTAGCGTCGTATGCTGTGGACACGTCAGGTACTGCTTTATACTTATTGTTTAATATGCTTCTTCTGTGGAAGTAATGAAGATATGTAGGGACTTAAGTCCATTTTAGTTATGGTCTTAAGGTTTATAAGATTATGATCTCTTCTTTTTGGTGGATGCGCCCCTCTCAGCTATTACCGAATGCTTGCTGGACTCCAATCTACTCTTTTCTCTTGCCTGCCACATATCTGAAATCAAGGAATGATCTGCTTAAGTAAAAGCAGATTTATGGTATCAACAATTGTCTTGCATGTGTGATTATACCCACCAGATAGCTAACATCTTTCAGAAACACACTCTCTCTAGTATTTCTCTTGTCATTCTGCAGTGGTATTTGACAAGCTTCAGGTACAGGACTCTAAGCTATTTCTCTTCATTCTCACTAGCACCACAACCTGGATTGTCCTCTGCTCATTCTCTGCACAGAGGGGAAGAAAATATTTCCTGTGGATTCTGCTGCAGGAAGTTCTGCATAACAGTGCCCTACTCCGTTACCTTCTTTTTTTCCAGTCTCTGAAAACTAGATAATGTTGTAGTTGTGGGGGCAAAGCCATGCAAAGAACAATGGAAGAGAGCAGATGAAATGTGCTATCAGCCAAATGAGATGTGTATGTACAGTGTATGTTTGAAGATTTCATTTTCATTGGGGCAGTTTATCTAATGTAAAGAACAAATAACATTGCACATGCAAAATGGCATCTTAATTTCCTCTGCTCTGAAGACCCTTTCTTTATTCATACTTTCTCCGGGGTTTTCTGAATTTCAAAATGAAAAGAACCTAAACGCAAATTTTGGGTGTGTTCCTTTGTCATTCTCACATTAATAATGATGGGAATAAGTTGAAGCTTAAATTGTATTGACTTCATTCATAGAAAAAGCCCATAGAAGTTGGTGACAAATTATCATAATATTCAGTTGCCTTGAAGATAGTTGTATTCTCCACCTGTTGGAAATATGTTGACTTTACTACTTTGATAAACATTGAAATGGAAGCAATACTGAAGTGAGAAAGATGTAGCATCCCAAAAGACACCATGAAAACACAGCATATATTTAACTAAACTCTGTCGACATTGGTCAGACTGTCCTGTCAGTTACTGCTTAGAAAAGCAGTGAAAAGGTGTTCCATCTCTTCTTGCAGTCTCCAGTCTGACAGCATCTCAAAGATCTCTAACTTGTTCTCTAGAAACAGTGCAATCAACTCTCTGCACAAACTTCAATTAGACACTGTGCTTTTGACGAGTAACTTCGCCACACATGGTGCCATCCTCTACTAATAAATGTCTGATTCTGGAGTCCAATCAGAAATTGTACTGCCAAAGAGTTCACAGTTCTGTGTCGTCAGTAATCATTTCATGTGCAAGTAGTGCTTACTGTCTGAGATGGGGATATCAGAATGTTACAGTATATTCACACAGCTGTCAACTCTCCCTCCTGATAACTCATACTCAAGCAGATCTGTGGAAGAAAGAACTGTTCCCCTCATTTTATAGAAGCGAGAGAGAGGTGTGTGTCTAAGTAACAAAGCTGGAAATAGTCCAGTCCAGATGTTACATTCTTCAGTCATGAGTCTAACAGACAAGACTTCTTTAAGATTCTTATTCTTGTCATTCTATCACTTATGTGCAAGGTTCATGTACCCAGACTACAATAATCTACAAGATACAGCATCCTTCTCACAACTACCCATATACTTTTTGGAAAGAGATAATTAAGTCATACATTTTCAATGGCTTTTTGAAAGGATTGCTATGGTTGAATTTGTACCTGAGCAACTCTGAATTCACAGCTGTCTTGCTATGATGTGAAAACATCAGTATACAAGTGAGTTTATGAGCTCTCTCTTTGATAAGAAACAACAACAAAAATATTTTTTTCTCTCTTCAAAGTTCTTTTCCACTTTTTGGTGTGTATAACAACCCCCACCTTTGACATAACAACCAAGCTACAATACAAAAAGTATTTGTAATAACATTTGTTACAGCAATGTTTGTAGTCACAAGTTCTGAATTAACTTTGCTTGAAAAAAGGAAATAAGCTGAAATATACATGGACAGCAAAATCAGTTTAATCTGTACTATTTGAGATTTTGCTTAGCAGTACCTGAGGTCAACTGCAACCATTGCTTTTTGAAAAAAGCCAATGTCCACAAAGTACCAAGAAAAGCTGAAACACTTTTTGTTTAGTGCCTTCCTCTGCCCTTGATGAGCAGCAGCATTTTCATTAAGAAGCTAGTCTAAAAAGTTAACTCAATCTCCACCCCCAAGGCAGAGCAGTTCTAGAGAATGGAAGACTGTTTTCCCTTAGGTGAATCCTGAACAAAACATTTTTTTTTGCAGTCACTTGAGAATGGCTAGAGGGGAGTTCTGCAAGACATGCAGCAGGGCTATTGAATAGTCAGCACTGTGGTTTATCCTTTACTCTGGTTTCCTAGCACTCCAGCCCAGACCAAAGAAAAATTCTGGTGAATTAAAGGATTTCATATGCAGAAGTTCAAAAGTTTTACCAAGGAACTAATTTCTATTCTGAATCAATAATGGCAGTTGTGCCAGATTATACCCTTCCCCTTTCAAGAGAGACAGGACACCTAGTAAGAACAGAGTTTAATGATATTTTAACATTAATACAAATAAGTTACAGTAAAAATAATTAAATAAAGCTTGAGGATCCAGCCCTCATACAAATAATTCAAATCTATACAAGTAGTACAGGTTCGAAAGTAAAAACAGCATAAGTAAAAAAGTAAAAAAAAGTAGTTCACATAATATCAGATAAATGGAAATTAAGTTCTGACTTTTGACATCTATGTCATTCAATGGGTGTCAAGTCCTTAAACCCTCTCTTAGATGCACACATACAAGTCAGAGAGGTTTCATAATCTGATTTTTCAGGGGACCCAAACACCTTCAGATTGGAAATCTGCCTTCCAGGTCAAATCTGGCTTCCTCTAGCAGAGTTTAAGTGAATTACAAGCTACTGTAATTATGATGCAGCTACAGATGCCATCCTTAAGGTCTTACTAAATGCTAAGTCTCTAGCATTGAACCATTTACAACAAATGCTGCATCAGTCTGAGTAGACTTTGGTGCTTCTTCACAGTGATAAAGGGCTGATCACCTTCAGTACTGATGTTAACAGGTTTGTTTTTATGACACGAGTTTTACTACTATTCCATGTGATGAGGAAAAATTGCTAACTCAGGCTCTGTATTAAATGAATACATGAGTTCAGTTACAACTGCACCAGTACTTTCAGACCAAATGCTGGTTCATAAGTGAAGTGGACAGATAACTTGATATGCATAGTATCACACATGAGAAGACTATTTAAATGTTAAATAGTTTAGCTTCCCGCTGAGTGGTTTTCAGATAATTCAGAGTAGTAAGATAATGTGTCAACCATCTCTCTGCCTCAGGAACACCGACATGAATAACAAATCATGAGATCATTTAACATGAAAGCTTCTCATGACTTTCTGGACTTCAATATCCTGGGACCATTATGAGCTTAACTTTCTTCATTTGAGCCCAGCTGTGAGAAAAAGGTCACTTTGGTTCAGGAAGAA
>VWYK01128090.1:0-10740 GCA_013399775.1 Semnornis frantzii | reverse complement strand
CATGTCCTTCCTGTGCTGGGGGCTCCAGAACTGCCTCCAGGACTGCAGCTGGGGTCTGAGGAGAGCAGAGTCAAGGGGCACAATCCCCTCCCTTGCCCTGCTGCCCACACTGCTCTTTCTGCAGCCCAGCACACAGTTGCTGTCTGGGCTGCACTCACACTGCAGCCTCATCTTGAGTTTTTCATCACCCCACACCCCCAGGGCCTGTTCCTCAGGGCTGCTCTCAGCCATTCCCCACCCAACCTGCAGCTCTGCTTGGCATTGTGCCTACCCAGCTGCAGGGCCTTACCCTTGGCCTTGTTGAATGTCCTGAGGTTGGCCTGGGCACAGCTCTGCAGCCTGTCCAGGTCCCTCTGCATGGATCCCTGCCCTCTAGCAAGTGACTGTGCCACACAGCTTGGTGCCATCTGCACACTTGCTGAGGCTGCACTGATTCCTCTGTGCATGGCACTGACAAAGATGTTACACAGCACTGGTCCTTAAAAAGAAAATGTTCACAGTAGGCAAGAGATAAGGAAATATTTTCTTTAAAGAACTTGCATGGAGGCTTTAGAGAAGGAAAATGCTGTCCTTGCAGCACTTTCTGCCCACAGACTCGATGCACACAGTTTATATCACATTGTGAGGGGCAGAGGGGAAGGAAAGTTTTGTTTCAGTGGTACCAGAGGTGTGTCTGAGGAGAAGCTGCTCACATCAAGAGCAGTTGCTCTGTGTAACTGAAAACTGCTTTAAACACATTGGTTTAGTCAAACTTACTACCAAATGCACTTTTTCATTAGCAGAGGGTAGATAGTTTAAGCAGGACACTCAGTAGAACTAGGCATGGTTGCCATCACCTCTGTCTTTCAGGATGTGAGTCAAAGTTCTCCAGGCCTTTTGATTAAATGTTGCCCAAGGTAGTGGCAAGGCACTGCTCTGAGACAGTGCAGTTACTTTAGATTAGTGATCTGCACTTAAATCATGAACAAATGGCAATCATATCCAGCAATAAAAAAACCCAACCCAACCCACCACCATAATAAAGTCTTCATTGTTAGATTCTGCCTTCAAGAGATTTTCAAGGCACATTTTAAATAATAATAAAAAAAAGAAGACTATAGCAAACTTATTCCCTTTAAGCTTCCCAGTCAGAGTTTCTCCTGCCTGCTACTGTTTAGGCAATGAATATTCATGAACATAAAGATGATTTGTAACATCTGTATGGCAGTGGCAGAGTGTTAGCAGGACATTTGCACTCCTTTGTTTGGGATATAAACTTGTACAGACAAAGGATAGGCTTTCCCTTCTGATCCTCTCCAGAAATGAGTTCACAGTCCAAAGTCTAACCACAAAAATAAAAAATTGTAATGTATATCATATGATTCTGTGGAAACAGAAATAGAAGTAGAGTCTCTCAGCCCACAGCCAAACTCTGCTGGCTTGCCAGAAAGCAGAACTGCAAGTTTAGTCTGTGAGTCTCTTTTGTGGCCTTTGCTCCTCCTGGGGACAAAAAGAAAGCCACTAAAAAACCCAACCCAACCCAAACCAAAAGAGAAACAATTCACAGGCTGCATCTGAGTCTGTAAATACACATAACCCCCCACTTCCTCAGTTCAGATTGGTCTGTAAAATGGCATTCCTCATCCCTGCTGGCCCAGCTGAGCAAGAGGGCAGCTGGTGGCTTGCTGGTGGCTGCTGGTAAGCGGTGCCCCCCAGGGCTCAGTATTGCAGCCACTTCTGTTGAATATTTTTATCACTGACTGGGAGGAGGGGGTCCAGGACACCCTCAGTGAGTCTGCAGACCACACTTACCTGAGCAGAGTGTGGATCTGCTTCAGGGTGGGAAGGCTCTGCAGAGAGCTGTGGACAGGGTAAATGGATGGGCTGAGGCCAGTGGGATGGAGGCTAACAAGACCAAGAGCCAGGTCCTGCACTTGGGTCACAACAACCCCAGGCAGTGCTGCAGGCTTGGGGCAGTGTGGCTGGAAAGGAGCTGGGGGTGGTGGTGGATGCCTGCCTGGACACAAGCCAGCAGTGTGCCCAGGTGGCCAGTTTCAAGGAGGACTATAGAGAGAAACTTAAAGTGGCTCAGAAGAAAGTTCTGAGAGAAACCTCCTTTAAAAGAAAAGACTTAGAGATGAGTTTGCCTGTTAGACTGAGACAGAAGCCCTCTAACAGGACATCAGCAGAGCACCTCAGGTCTTTCCTCCTGTCCAGTGCAAGCAAGGATGCCAAAACTGCTCCTTGCTCCCCTTCTCATCTAGAATTGGTAGAGTTTCAGCAGAGATGAAGAGACCAAAAGGCCACAGGCAGCATGAATAGGAAGAAGGAAAAGGGTGACCAAGGAGCAAAAGAAACTGTTCCTCTGAGCCTGAGAAGCTGGATCAGCTAGGAGACAAGGAATCATAGAATCATAGAATGGGAAGGTTGGCAGGGACCTCAAAGCTCATCCAGTTCCAACCCCCTGCCATAGGCAGGGACACCTCCCACTAGCACAGGTCACTCAAGGCCTCCTCCAACCTGGCCTGGAACACCTCCAGGGAGGGCGCAGCCACAACCTCCCTGGGCAACCTGTGCCAGTGTCTCACCACCCTCACTGCAAACAACTTCCTCCTAACAGCCACTTTCAAGCTCCCCTCTGACACTTCAAACCCATTCCCCTTGTCCTGCCATTCCCACACCTTGTCAATAGTCCCTCCCCAGCCTTCCTGCAGCCCCCTTCACATCCTGCAAGGCCACTCCAAGCTCTCCTGGAAGCCTTCTCCTCTGCAGGCTGCAGAGCCCCAACTCTCTCAGCCTGTCCTCACAGCAGAGCTGCTGCAGCCCTCTCAGCATCTTGCTGGCCTCCTCTGCACTGCCTCCAACACTTCCATGTCCTTCCTGTGCTGGGGGCTCCAGAACTGCCCCCAGGACTGCAGCTGGGGTGTGAGGAGAGCAGAGCCAAGGGGCAGAATCCCCTCCCTTGCCCTGCTGCCCACACTGCTCTTGCTGCAGCCCAGCACACAGTTGCTATCTGGGCTGCACTCACACTGCAATTGTCACCTTCAGCCTTCTCAGTCAGCATGAAAAGAGTCCCTCTGGTCTCTGAATAGATAAGGCAGGTTTCATGACATCTTTTTCTAGTCCTGAAGTGCTGCACCAGGCAAAATGCAGGTTGTTTGCTAGATACAAATGCATGCAATGAGCAGTTACATGGCTCCAGTTACCCTACTGTGTCTGCATTTCAGACTGCCTCAAAGCTCCTCTTCTGGAAAGCCTGGAAGAGAGAGATTAATGGCAAATAGGAAGGTTCAGAAAACACAGACATCTGGAAGTACAGATATCACAGTGTTGTAAGCCACAGTGCAATAAAACATTTGTTTAATTCAACCTTTAGTCCTCAAAGGCAGTTAACAGGGGAAGAGAGCCAATGGTTTAATGGCACACATTGGTTTGTGCAAGGTCTGCTCTGCACAAGAGACATCCAATTTAGACTGCAATCTCTCCAATGCAGCAGGTGCTGGGTGTGCTGAGCTGTCAGAGCACCCAACCCCCCTGGGGTAACTACACCTCACCACTGTGATGGGTTGGGAGTTCCCTGCCCCCCCACACTTTATAAAATCCCCCAGACCAGTCTCAGCCAGCTGACAGCTAAGGACTGAAGCTCTACTCACAGCTCAGCACAATGTACAAGCAGAGATATACACAACAGACAGGAATAGTGACAGACATAGACAAGGGAAAGGGAATACAGAAACACAATTCCCCTGCCAGCAATCAGAGTCCCCAGGAGGGGCTCCCAACCACCCTTCCACCTTCTCCCCATCCCTCTGCCTTACCCCAGGGTCTGCCTTAGGTGCAAGGTGAGTTTGGAGGCTGGGCCAGGGGGGTTAGAAGGAAAGTGGTTGGTTAGGTTACTCAGCAGAGAGAAGACACAGCAGCTCCCAAAGAGACCAAGAGACTCTCTGTGTTATCTATGTTTGTGTCCTTGTTTTATACCTCTCAGCAAGTGCAGCAGACATCAGCACTGTTTGCTTTTCACAGCCTGTAATTCGTTTTCATAAAAACAGATAATAAATAACACATATGGAAATAAATAACAGCCTGTAATATAATTCTTTTTCATAAAAAATAGTAACAAAAAGATTCCAATTAGCCTCAAACCAGCACAATCATTCAGTCCTTGAAGCTCTTTGTCTGCCCACTGAGCTTTATCATCTACCTGAGCCCTTTCTTGCTCAGCCTCTTGCAGGGCCAGAAAGTGGCAGGGATGAAACCAAGAACTCTGATTCCACAGGGATGTCCTCATCTGCTCCCCATTCCTACCTGAGACAAATCCTGCAGCGTATCTCATCTGGATGTGCAGCTGCTGCACTGTGGCAGTGGGTGGCACAGGTTGCTGCAAAGACTCAGGTGTGGATGTGCAATAATGTTGGTATAAAAAGTTAGCACTTTTGCATACTGTGAGCTGGTTTGCTGGGGATGTTTATATTTTGCTGATTTTAATTTCCCACTCAGCAGGTTGAAATATTTTCTTCCAGAGTGTTTTTCTCCTCAATCACAAAGTCTAATTGAAGCTGATAGTTCCCCCAGCACAGGAAGGACATGGAAGTGTTGGAGCCAGTGCAGAGGAGGCCAGCAAGATGCTGAGAGGGCTGCAGCAGCTCTGCTGTGAGCACAGGCTGAGAGAGTTGGGGCTCTGCAGCCTGCAGAGGAGAAGGCTTCCAGGAGAGCTTGGAGTGGCCTTGCAGGATGTGAAGGGGGCTGCAGGAAGGCTGGGGAGGGACTATTGCCAAGGTGTGGGAATGGCAGGAGAAGGGGAATGGGTTTGAAGTGTCAGAGGGGAGCTTGAAAGTGGATGTTAGGAGGAAGTTGTTTGCAGTGACACTGCAGCCTCATCTTGAGCTTTTCCCCCCCCCACACCCCCAGGGCCTTTTCCTCAGGGTTGCTCCCAGCCATTCCCCACCCAGCCTGGAGCTGTGCTTGGCATTGTGCCTACCCATTACCAAGGGTGAGGAGCAGCACCTCAGAGCTACAGGATTCTTGATCAAAAGATGAGTTTGAAGAAGAGGAGGCTGAGGGCAGACCTCATTGCTGTCTGCTGCTACCTGAAAGGATGCTGTGGAGAGGTTGGTGCTGGACTCTTCTCACAGGTAATTAGTGATAGAACAAAGGAATGGCCTTGAACTGCCACTGAATAGGTTTAGTCTGACCATTAGGAAAATGTTTTTCCCAGCAGGAGTGGTCAGGCACTGGAATGGGCTGCTCAGGGGGGTGGCTGAGCCACCAACTCTGGGTGTGTTTAAAGGGTGTTTGGATGTGCTGCTTGGGGATATGACTTAGAGTGAACCTTGCAGGGTTCTGGGCTGTACTTGGTGATTCTAAGGGTCTCTTCTGAATGTTCCTGTGATTCTGTGATTATAGCCATTCTGGTCTCTTCATGTAATGGAAGAACCATTGGGATGGTTTTGCACCACACATAATTTGGGGTTACCCCCAAAGAGTAAACTCCCACACTTACTCAGAACTTGGAAATGAAATTGTTACTCACAGCAGTGGGCTAAGTAGAAAAGTTAATACAGACAAGTACACATGTACACAGGCAACTGGACAACAGCCCAGCTACACCCCAGGGGCTGTTAACAGCCAATATCATCTCTCCTCACTGCCAGGCAGGGTTCTTATCAACAACCCAAACAGTGGAGAGGAGGAGAGGCAAGCAAGGCCAGAAGGAGAGGAAGGGGGAAAAGGAGGCAAGAAGAGAGCCCGGAATGAGCTACAAAGGTTGCTTTAGAGCAATGGGATAAAGATCTCTTGCACTTTGCTCAGCCCCTCTGAGAGCAGACTCCATCCTCTCTCAAATTCCTTGGGAAATTTTATTCACAATTCAGGAGCCTAGTCCATAACAGAGTTGTTGGGGCTTTTTTCCCCATTTTTTTGAGATAAGACTGAAGAATTAGCCTAGCCCAAGGTTCCCTCTTGCAAAAGATATCCATCATGCAAACTGGCATCTGTGTTTGTGTGAAAAGCAACAGCAGCCATCAGCTCCAGGCTCATAAAGCCAATTGCAGGCTTATGAATAATTAATCTGTGCTGTCTGTAGTCAGGGGGAGAGGGAGACAGGCCACAAATACTCAGCAAGAGGAAGTATGAAGAGAATTGCGTGGGGGCATACTGGATGGGCAATGAGTTTTTGTCCTGAAGTTTACAATAGGACCTAACAAGAGTCAGGTGCAAGAGTGCAATGTTGAGATAGATTCTCATTTCCTTTGCTCAAAACCCCTCCAGTTAGTTTGACTCTTTCCCTCTTATTAATCTACTCAGAAGGGGGAAGAATAGACCTGCAATAGCAATTAAACAGTTCTGTCTTGTCTGAAAGAATGAGGGTTTGGGGGTTTTTGTCATAGAAACATTTCATTCCTGCATAACAGAAGAAGCAAGCAGCATTAAATAACAACTTTAAAGACTTAGCAGGATGGATTTTAAAAGATTTGTTACTTTACACTGGGCAATGGCAGGTTCCTTGTGTCATGCGCTCATGCATCATATCTTTCCCCTCTCAGCAGCTGAGCTGCTTGCTTGCAGCATTGATTGATGCAGTTTGCTAGAATGTCTGACAGACAGAAACAGAAATTTCTTCCTGGGGCTTTATGTGCAGTGCCCACTTGTGGGGTACCTCATGGTCCAGTTCTAAGAGTTCTCTGTGCTATAGAATCACAGAATGGGAAGGTTGGAAGGGACCTCAAGGCTTATCCAGTTCCAAGCCCCTGCCATAGGGTTGCAACTCTCTGGTTCCAACACAACCTCCCACTAGCACAGGTCACTCAGGGGTTCCTCCAGCCTGGCCTTGAACAGACTCCAGGGAGGTTGTGGAGCACAGAAGCACCCAACAGGATCAAAGATCAAAGATCACATTGGGTGCTTCTGTGCTCCACAACCTCCCTGGGCAACCTGTGCCAGTGTCTCACCACCCTCACTGCAAACAACTTCCTCCTAACAGCCACTTTCAATCTCCCCTCTGACACTTCAAACCCATTCCCCTTGTCCTGCCATTCCCAGCCCTTCTCAATAGTCCCTCCCCAGCCTTCCTGCAGCCCCCTTCACATCCTGCAAGGCCACTCCAAGCTCTCCTGGAAGCCTCTACACTAACAAATGGAGCCTGGGAAAGTGAACAGATCTGCAGATGTGTGGGTGCCTGCAGGGCTGTGATGTCAGTGGCTCTGCTGAGACATGGTGGAATGGCTCCCAGGACTGGAGCATAGGATCAGACAGGCAAAACCCTCTGCAGGAAAGACAGGCAGGGAAGAAGGGCAGGGAGCCCTGCTGGAGCCATCTGGAGCTCACCACCTTGGGACAGAAGAAGTGACAGAGAGCTTAAGGGGAAGGAAAGAGACATTGCAGTGGGGGTCTGCTATAGGCCACCTGACCAGGAAGACTGAATGGATGATGCCCTCTATAAACAGATAGGAGCAGCTTTGTGTTCACAAACCCTGGTCCTCATGGAAGACTTAAACTAGCTGGAGATCTGCTGGAAGGACAACACAGCAGGACACCAGCAGCCTAAGCAGCTGCTGGAGTATATTGGTGATGATTTCCTCCTCAGAGTGGTAAAGGGATGCACAAGAACAGCTGCCATGCTGGACCTTGTCCTCAACAACAAGGAAGGGCTGGGGAGTGATGTGAAACTTAAGGGCAGCCTTGGCTGCAGTGACCACAAAATGATAGTTTGAGATCCTTGGGGGAGCAAAGAAGGTGCAAAGCAAGAGCACTGCTCTGGATTTCTCTGGAGAAGACTTTGTCCTCTTCAGGGACCTGCTTGGCAGAGTGAGCTTGGACACTCAGAGGGAAGAGAGGCTCAAGAAAACTGGGCAATAGTCAAGGACCATTTCCTCCAAGCCCAGGAGCAGTGCATCTCAAGAAGGAAGAAGGCAGCAAAGAGTGCCAGGAGGCTGGCATGGCTGAACAAGGTGCTGCTGGGCTTGGGCAAAAGAGGAGAGTCAATAAGCAATTGAAACAAGGACATTGCTTGTCAGAGGGCTGCAAGGAAGTTGTCCCAGCAGCTGGGGACCAGGTTAGGAAATCAAAAGCAGAGAGAATTAAACCTGGCTAAGGACATAAAACACGAGAGGAATTTCTTCAGGTCCATCAGTGACAGAAAGGCACTTGGGAAGCTGTGGGGCCTCTCTGAAAGGAACCTGGGGGTCACCAGGGGTGTGGAAAAGGCAGAGGTGCTCAGCAACTCCTTTGCTTCCCTGTTCACCAACAGCAGCTCTACCTGCACCACTCAAATTCCAGAAGAGACAGGCAAGGAAGATGAGGTTCAGGACCACGTAAAGGACCTGAAGGTGCACAAGTCCATGGGGCCCAGTGAGATCTGCCTATGGGTCCTGAGGGAACTGGTGGATGAAGCTGAGAAAGCACTGCCCATCATGTCTGAAAAGTGATGGCAATATGGAGCAGTGCCTGCTGAGTGCAGGAGGGGAAACAGCCCCCATCTTCAAAAGGTACAAAAGGAAGACCTCAAGAAGTACAGGGCAGTCAGTCTCACCTTGGCTTTGCCAGGGATGAAGGAGAGGTGAGTGGTGGTAAACAGCATGGCAGCCAAGGACAAACCATGCCTGATGAACTTGGTGGCTTCTTGGGATGGAGTTACAGCATCAGTGGATGAGGGAAGAGCAGCAGATGTCATCCACCTGGGTTTGTGTGAAGCAGCTGTGCTGGTTTGGGGCTAATTGGAACATCTTAATGAGAAAAATTAGATGCTGGGCTGTGAAGAGCAAGCAGTGGTGATGTCTGCTGCACCCAGAGGCTTGCTGAGCTGTATAAGAACAAGGACACAAATAAAGATAAGGCAGAGAGAGTCTCTCTGGGAGCTGCTGTGTCTGCTGCTCTCTGCTGTGTAACCTGTCCTGTGTGACATCCTGGTCACCAAGCATGGGCTGCAGGGATGGAGCACTCACCACAGAAGGAATGGGCTGGATGGCTGCGCTCAGGGGGCTGCAGCCCATGGCTCCATGTCCACAAGTAGTGTCCCTCTGAGGTTAGCATGGGGACCAATGTTCAGCACCTTTGTCAGCAACGTGGAGAGTGGGACTGAGGCAGCCTCAGCAAGTCTGTGGCTGACACCAAGCTGTGGTCTGACTCACATGCTGAAGGGAAGGGAGGGAGTCCAGAGGCACTTAGGCTTGGGAGCTGTGCACAAGCCAACCTCAGGAAATTCAACAAGGCCAAGTGCAAGGTCCTACAGCTGGGTCAGGGCAACCCCAGGCACAAATGCAGGCTGGGCAAGGAGTGGCTTGAGAGCAGCCTTGAGAACTGGGACTTGGTGTCAGTTGGGAAGAACCCAGCATGAGGCAGCAATGTCAGCTTGCAGCCCTGTCCTGGGTGGCACCAAAGGAGGTGTGACCAGCAGGGTGAGGGAAGTGATTGTGTCTCTCTACTCCCCTCCTTTGAGATCCCACCTGCACTGCTGTGCTCATTAGAGGGACATGGAGCTCCCTGAGTAGGTCCAGAAGAGGGCTGTGAATATGCTCAGAGGGCTCACACCTCCCTTGTGGGGACAGGCTGAGGGAGTGTGGCTGCTCAGCCTGGAGGAAAGAAGGCTCCACACAGACCTTACAGCAGCCTGCCAGTACCTGAAGAGGTCTTACAAGAAACCCAGGAAGGGTTTTTTTCCAGTGACTTGTAGTGATAGGGTAAGAAGCCATGGATTGAAGTGTGAAGTTGGCAGATATGAGGGAGAAACTCTTTACAGTGAGGGTGGCTGAGGCAGTGGAGCAGGTTGCCCAGGGAGGAACCCCAGAGAGGTCATGGATGACCCTTCCTTGAGATGTTCAAGGCCAGTTCAGATGAGGCCTTGAGCAGCCTGGTCTAGTGGAAGGCATCCCTGCAGATGCCAGGGGAGTTGGATGCTATTTAGGACCCCTTTCAATCCAAACCATTCTAATCATCTATGATTCTGTGGTAAATAATTTCACTATATAATCTCAGTGGAGGTGTTGCTGCCAGTCTGCCCTGCTGGCAAAGAACTCAGCAGTATCTCCTCACAAAGACTCAGTGAGTAGATGCTCACTGCCACAAGCACATCTCACAGAAGTTCAGCTGAGACTGCTGCAAACTGGAAAAAGCAGTGAATATGTCAGGAAATGATTTCTAAACTTCCTCTTGCTTCATTTCCCTTCCCTTTTGTAATGTTTCTATCTGCCTGAAAGTCTTCTGCCATCTCTTGAGAGCTATTCTTGCTTTATCTTTCCAGAAGTGCCTACATCACATGCTAATTGGCTTAATTAACTACAAGTCATAGCTCCAACAAAAGCATTTCCTATCTAGTCAATGCAACCATTAAAAAGTGATTTGCATTACGTTTGGAAGGGCAGGCACTTAGCTTCTGAAAGGGGCTAATGAAGCATGTGCTCTGGGCACACAAATCAGGTGCTGGAGGTGGAAAAAAGCCATACACAACCCTGGCAAGAAGCCATTTAAAAGGCTTTAAACGCTGCTTTTCCAACAGAGACTGAGGCATTATGTTTTTTTCAATGATGAAATAATTAAGAGGAATGGAGAACATCTACCCCAGGCAGGCTGACAGTTGTATGGAAGAAAATGCTGTGGTAATCCACAGGAGCCATTTGGTGGGGCAGGAAGATACCAGACAAATAAGGTGTAGTGGAGGGGTTATTAATTAATGCCAGATGACACTTTCAATAATTAATATTGTTTATTAATATTCAGTATTCAGAACTCTTGGCACCTCCATCATTAATTTAATAATAATCAGTTCTT